>SAYR01077653.1:3760-14779 GCA_004382745.1 Argopecten irradians irradians | reverse complement strand
TTTCCTTTGCCCGACTATTCACTTTAATGAGTTAATGTTTATATTTGCTGATAAGTAATTTATGACTTAACATGTAAACATTTCTGTTTTAATTAAGAGTGAAGAACCAATTTTGATGCCTCACCACTCTAGTTCAAGTTAAACCTCAATAACAACAAGAGGCCCAGAGGGCCTGTATCGCCCACCTGGTTTTTTAAATATTTTTTTAGTAATTATCACAAAGACTCTTACAATTAGAAAAATTAGCAAAATTGACTAAAAAATTTGGGGGCGTCAGTCCCATCATTTGTACAACTTTGAATCCCCATCCTATGGTGATACAACCATTGTATTATGAGTGCTCTACCATGCTTAGTTTCAGAGAAGAAGTCGTTTATATGGAAATAGCCAAATTGACCCCTTTTGACCCCCCCCCTCAGGCCCCCGGGGGGTCTGCCCCATCATTTGCACAATTTTGAATCCCCACCCTATAAGGATGTTACCATTTCATCATGATTGCTATTCCTTGCTTAGTTTCAGAGAAGAAGTCATTTATATGGAAATAGCCAAATTGACCCCTTTTGACACCGCCCCTCAGGCCCCCAAAGAGTCAGCCCCATCATTTGTAAATTTTGAATCCCCACCCTATAAGGAAGCTACCATTGCATTATGGGTGATATCCCATGCTTAGTTTCAGAGAAGAAGTCTTTATATGGAAATAGCCAATTGACCCCTTTTGGCCCCGCCCCTCAGGCCCCTGGGGAGTCAGCCCTATCATTTGTACAATTTCCAATTAGTAGCCCATAAGGATGCTACCAGTCAAATTGTGTTGAAATCCGAGCAGCAGTTACATATGGAGAAGCAGTCAATTGTTGATGGACGTCGGACGACGGACACTGGACACCGCGGTATCCCATAAGCTCACCTCGGTCCTGCGGACCAGGTGAGCTAACAAGTATCTACAGGTTCTAGGTAATTCTGAGTAGAGTTGTCAATGTCTTATCTAATGAACCATTTGTCAGATGAGATTTAATCAGTGCTTAACTTATAGCAATGGTATCATTAGTTAATAGGGTTAAACCTTTCAGTATTGTATATACTGTAATTTATATTACTAGTCTTCCTGCATCTAAATATTATGAAAATTATAAATGAAAGTGACAATCATAATTATAGCCACTCTGATACAGTTGAACCTAATTAATCTTAAACAACACAATCTGCAAAGATCCTATATATAGGTAGTTCAAGGTCACTTCAGTCGAATAGGGGGGCTTTTAAAACCATATCATACCTATCATTGTAGTTGTTGATAACTAGGGGAGATAACTAAGTATTGGCATTGATCATCCTTCAAGCCTTGTCTTTTAGCTGTACATGTTCCATAGAACTGTTTGTGACCAATACTACAAATGATGGGGTCAGACATCCTTCAAACCTTGTTTCTTAGCTGTACATGTTCCACAGAACTGTCTGTGACCAATACTACAAATGATGGGGTCAGACATCCTTCAAACCTTGTTTTTTAGCTGTACATGTTCAATAGAACTGTTTGTGACCAATACTACAAATGATGGGGGCAGACATCCTTCAAACCTTGTTTTTTAGATGTACATGTTCCACAGAACTGTCTGTGACCAATACTACAAATGATGGGGTCAGACATCCTTCAAACCTTGTTTTTTAGCTGTACATGTTCCACAGAACTGTCTGTGACCAATACTACAAATGATGGGGTCAGACATCCTTCAAACCTTGTTTTTTAGCTGTACATGTTCCACAGAACTGTCTGTGACCAATACTACAAATGATGGGGTCAGACATCCTTCAAACCTTGTTTTTTAGCTGTACATGTTCCACAGAACTGCTCGTGACCAATACTACAAATGATGGGGTCAGACATCCTTCAAACACTTGTTTTTTAGCTGTACATGCTTCCATAGAACTGTTTTGTGACAATACTACAAATGATGGGGCAGACATCCTTCAAACGTTGTTTTTAGCTGTACATGTTCCACAGAACTGTCTGTGACCAATACTACAAATGATGGGGGCAGACATCCTTCAAACCTTGTTTTTTAGCTGTACATGTTCCACAGAACTGTCTGTGACCAATACTACAAATGATGAGGTCAGACATCCTTCAAACCTTGTTTTTTAGCTGTACATGTTCCACAGAACTGTCTGTGACCAATACTACAAATGATGGGGGCAGACATCCTCCAAACCTTTTTTTTAAGCTGTACATGTTCCACAGAACTGTCTGTGACCAATACTACAAATGATGGGGCAGACATCCTTCAAACCTTGTTTTTTAGCTGTACATGTTCCACAGAACTGTTTCGTGACCAATACTACAAATGATGGGGCAGACATCCTTCAAACCTTGTTCTTTAGCTGTACATGTTCCACAGAACTGTTCTGTGACCAATACTACAAATGATGGGGGCAGACATCCTTCAAACCTTTGTTTTTTAGCTGTACATGTTCCACAGAACTGTCTGTGACCAATACTACAAATGATGGGGGCAGACATCCTTCAAACCTTGTTTTTTAGCTGTACATGTTCCACAGAACTGTCTGTGACCAATACTACAAATGATGGGGGCAGACATCCTTCAAACCTTGTCTTTTTAGCTGTACATGTTCCACAGAACTGTCTGTGACCAATACTACAAATGATGGGGGCAGACATCCTTCAAACCTTGTCTTTAGCTGTACATGTTCCACAGAACTGTCTGTGACCAATACTACAAATGATGGGGGCAGACATCCTTCAAACCTTGTTTTTTAGCTGTACATGTTCCACAGAACTGTCTGTGACCAATACTACAAATGATGGGGGCAGACATCCTTCAAACCTTGTTTTTTAGCTGTACATGTTCCACAGAACTGTCTGTGACCAATATACAAAATGGGGCAGACATCCTTCGAAACCTTGTTTTTTAGCTGTACATGTTCCACAGAACTGTCTGTGACCAATTACTACAAATGATGGGGGCAGACATCCTTCGAACCTTGCTTTTACTTACATGTCAACTGTCTTTTAGCTGTACATGTTCCACAGAACTGTCTGTGACCAATACTACAAATGATGGGGGCAGACATCCTTCAAACCTTGTTTTTTAGCTGTACATGTTCCACAGAACTGTCTGTGACCAATACTACAAATGATGGGGGCAGACATCCTCAAACCTTGTTTTTTAGCTGTACATGTTCCACAGAAACTGTCTGTGACAATACTACAAATGATGGGGGCAGACATCCTTCAAACGTTGTTTTAGCTGTACATGTTCCACAGAACTGTCTGTGACCAATACTACAAATGATGGGGGCAGACATCCTTCAAACCTTGTTTTTTAGCTGTACATGTTCCACAGAACTGTCTGTGACCAATACTACAAATGATGGGGGCAGACATCCTTCAAACCTTGTTTTTTAGCTGTACATGTTCCACAGAACTGTCTGTGACCAATACTACAAATGATGGGGGCAGACATCCTTCAACCTTGTTTTTTAGCTGTACATGTTCCACAGAACTGTCTGTGACCAATACTACAAATGATGGGGCAGACATCCTTCAAACCTTGTTTTTTAGCTGTACATGTTCCACAGAACTGTCTGTGACCAATACTACAAATGATGGGGGCAGACATCCTTCAAACCTTGTTTTTAGCTGTACATGTTCCACAGAACTGTCTGTGACCAATACTACAAATGATGGGGTCAGACATCCTTCAAACCTTGTTTTTAGCTGTACATGTTCCACAGAACTGTCTGTGACCAATACTACAAATGATGGGGCAGACATCCTTCAAACCTTGTTTTAGCTGTACATGTTCCACAGAACTGTCTGTGACCAATACTACAAATGATGGGGGCAGACATCCTTTCAAACCTTGTTTTTAGCTGTACATGTTCCACAGAAACTGTCTGTGACCAATACTACAAATGATGGGGCAGACATCCTTCAAACGTTGTTTTTAGCTGTACATGTTCCACAGAACTGTCTGTGACCAATACTACAAATGATGGGGCAGACATCCTTCAAAACCTTGTCTTTTAGCTGTACATGTTCCACAGAACTGTCTGTGACCAATACTACAAATGATGGGGTCAGACATCCTTCAAACGTTGTTTTTAGCTGTACATGTTCCACAGAACTGTCTGTGACCAATACTACAAATGATGAGGTCAGACATCCTTCAAACCTTGTCTTTTAGCTGTACATGTTCCACAGAACTGTCTGTGACCAATACTACAAATGATGGGGTCAGACATCCTTCAAACGTTGTTTTTTAGCTGTACATGTCCCCACAGAACTGTCTGTGACCAATACTACAAATGATGGGGTCAGACATCCTTCAAAACCTTGTTCTTTTAGCTGTACATGTTCCACAGAACTGTCTGTGACCAATACTACAAATGATGGGTCAGACATCCTTCAAACCTTGTTCTTAGCTGTACATGTTCCACAGAACTGTCTGTGACCAATACTACAAATGATGGGGTCAGACATCTTCAAACCTTTGTCTTTTAGCTGTACATGTTCCACAGAACTGTCTGTGACCCAATTACTACAAATGATGGGGTCAGACATCCTTCAAACCTTGTTCTTTAGCTGTAACATGTTCAACAGAACTGTCTGTGACCAATACTACAAATGATGGGTCAGACATCCTTCAAACCTTGTCTTTAGCTGTACATGTTCCACAGAACTGTCTGTGACCACATACTACAAATGATGGGTCAGACATCCTTCAAACCTGTTCGTTTAGCTGTACATGTTCCCACACGTCTCAGTGTGACCAATACTACAAATGATGGGGTCAAGACATCCTTCAAACCTTGTTCTTTAGCTGTACATGTCCCAAGAACTGTCTGTGACCAATACTACATAGTGATGTCAGACAATCCTAAAATCCGTTAAAGTCCTTTAGCTGTACATGTCCACATAATCTGTCTGTGACCAATACTACATAATAAGATTGAGGGTCAGACATCATTCCTTGTCAAGACACCATGTTCTTTACATCGTACATGTTCCTACAAAACTAGTCAGGTGTGACCCAATACTACAAATGATGGGGTTCAGACTCCTTCAAACCTTGTCCTTTAGCTGTACATGTTCCACAAACATGAACTGTACACTGTATGACAAAACGTCGTAAATACTACAAATATATGATGCGAACGTGGTTGCACATGAATCTATCTATCATCAATACTTATGTCTTTTTTTTAGGCTGTTACCATGATCCGATTCTCATGAACTGTCTGTGACCAATACTACAAATGATGGGGGTCAGACACCATCCTTCAAGACTCTTGTTCTTAGTACGTGTACATGTTCTATAGAGAACGTCTGTGACCAATTACTACAAATGATGGGGGTCAGACATCCTTCAAACTCTTGCTTCTTTAGCTAATACATGTTCCACAGAACTGTCTTGACCAATACTACAAATGAATGGGGTCAGACATCCTTCAAACCTTGTTTTTTAGCTGTACATGTTCCACAGAACTGTCTGTGACCAATACTAACAAAATGATGGGGGCATTTGTAGTATTGGTTACCTAAAGTCAAGTTGTTACATAAACTGTAATCTTCATCTATTTTACATCATTGTGGTGAAAACAAATAAATCACTTTTGACGGTTTGCAAATCAGCCCGAAAGAAGTTTTTAATCAGGAGGAAACCAGAGTGCTCAGAGGAAGCTACTTCATCAGTAATCTACCATGTAGAGTGACCCATACCAGATTTGAACCCTCTACCACTGGCACTCAATGTTTCCAATATAATTACTAAACACAAGCCCGGAATTGCTGGAAGCAGATTAATCTGTATTGACAAATCAATTCATATACCCTTATTTGTGTTATTACTTAAAACATTAAAAAGTTTATCACAATATATTATTTCCTAAGCTTTATTACTGATATGTTCCACACATTGAAATGTGTAACAAAGGGATTTAGTTAGGACTACCGTATGAGGTTTTGCAATTAAGAACACAAAATTGAGATTTCTTGGTAAATCTTGTAATAAACAAATGCATGACCTAGAGTCATGTTGACATCCCTGCGTCTGCTGACTTGTGTTTCTTGTGTTAGTAGACCGCCACCAATATGAATATATCCTGAGCCATGTGAGCACCTCTTATGTAATCAGCACTCCATGGTTCAGATCAATAGCTGTAGAGTCGCCAAAGCATATAAAGCCATATCTGTGTTAGTATTGGAGCACCAGAGCACTTCCTATCAACCTGTCATACAAAACAAACTCCTATCAGATAGAAGGAAGTCATTCCACTGCATTCACTGGAACATTGACATGAAATGATAAAAATTATGATCAAATGATCAAATTTCAACAGTATTTACAAAAATATTGTCAAATTTCGCAGCAGTATTGTTATGCAAGTGTGCAAAGTTACCAGGAAAAATCCAAATTTTACAAAAATATCAATTTTCTCGATGTGTTGGTATGAGAAATATATATGATCGCCTACTTTATAGGACTACCTCAACTGAATCATACTGTCAAAGATAGTAGAACTTCTAGAACAAAAAAGCTCCTGTCACACAGGGACCTTGCACATCAGCACCAGTATATATATATACATATATATGCCGTTGCCCAGGTCCCTGTGTCCTGCCACATCACCAATAACAAATGGCTAACCTGTAGTTCTCACAAACGGTGAGAAGGGAGCTAGATGAGAAGGGGGATAACTACTATATTGTAGTCAGTCTCATCTGTCAGAGGAACTAAGAACCCAAGACCTTTATAACCTCAAACAATCATTAAATTTCAAAAGTGAGACAGCGCCAAATATTAAGTGTTCGGAAGCATTCCTTAAATGCTACAAAACAAAACATTTTAGAGAAGAAAAAAAAAGATTCTGCTAAACTTCTTCTCCGATATAGTCTGCCAATTCATCTATATCTTGTAAATGGTAACATAGGCCATAAGCAGTTCTTTACCTTAGGGGCCTATTAAAAACACAACAAAAAAAACGATAGAATGGCAAAAATATACTATGATAATTATTTAAGCAAAAGCTGTTATTAAGATGGAAAGCTAATACCACTTCAATGACAAAAATAATGTACAAGAGTTGAACAGTAAATGGGGTTGATGGAGAGGACTGCAACACTAAACAGTTCCTGGACCAGAGAGGGTGGGGCTCACAACCTTGCAGTCTCACACAGCTGTTTTCCCTCTCATTCAGTGTTAGGAGCATTATTATGACAGAATTAAAGCAATATGCACTACACATTCTCATTAGCTCCACTGCATACAAACATCTCAAGGACCTTTCCACTGACATAATCAAAATGCAATTGCCAGCCTCACTGCTGCGTTATACAGTTTATTACCGGCCTATATCCTGTAATTCTACACATTAGTGTGTTTTTTGTGTTAGTGTTTGTTTGAGCCGATGCTGTTACTTCAATGGCTGACTTTCCCGAACATTTTACACCAGTAACAAATGTTATTCATTTGTCTATGATAACAGCTATGATTCATTTGTGCCATCGGTCTGTTTTACCGATAACAACATTGATTGTTACGCCATGGAAGGTGTTTTTTTCTCTTCAGCCAGAAAGAAATGATAGACAACTTCAGTATCACTGTTACATGTTCTGTCTGAGTCAGACAAAGAAGGAAATATAGGGACAGGGGAAGTATTCAGGAACTAATAAGCTGCTGTATCAGATTTAATCTGGCCATTTTGTGTGTGATTGATTCTGCTGCTGCAGAACTCTCCAGATTGTTGTATCAAAATGACTCTCGGAAAACACAACGGGCAAAGTACTTGTCTAAAATATCTCTAGGAAAACACAATGGGCAAAAATACTTGTCTAAATGTCTCTAGGAAAACCACAATGAACAAAACAATAAAGACTCCCAGAAATAATTGGGACCAAATACCATTCATTTTTTTCTGTAAAAAGATGTAACACTAGCATTTTCACTGTCCCAAGCTAAAATGTTAAGGCTACATTAACTGCATATTTATGAGGTATTTAATGTCTCTTAGAATTGGGTGACACAATTAACGACGGAAATGGATAATGTATTGTCCTTTTTTATTGTAATAGTATCCTCAAATTCTCTAACCCAAATTTTTTTAACGTGATATATAACTATTGGTACATATTTTAAGGCAATCTGTTCAAATCAAGACTGTGTATGCAATATTGATTACAACCTGATGCACAGCAGTATTTTACTTCCTGGTTCTAACACATTGCCAATATTATTAATGGTCTATAACAGTGGTCAACATTGTAATGGTCTGTAATACTGGTCAACATTATAATGGTCTGTAACACTGGTCAACATTTGGCCCCATCATTTATTCAACCGATGATATCAAACATTTGGTGGTTTGTTAACCAAAACTGCTTCTGTTTTGGCAAAACTATGGCTGCAAACAACCATTTAATTTGTGCACTATTTCTGCCTACATTAAGTACACCTCAATCCACATGGTCACCAACATATTTGTGGTTCATTGCCAAAAGTGTTTCTATTTTGGCAATTCTGACAACCATTTATGTTTATAACTACATACAGGACATATCTGTAAGAATGTGCACTATTGCTGTCTGCTTGAGAAAATATCCTAAAAGTACATCATAAATGTCAATTCCTAATTGCATAACAAGAAGAACTTTAAAAGTGCAAAGGGATTATAAAACCTGTTTTTATTTCCAGGAAAAGCCATAAAACAGTATGTTTTAATTTCCATACCACCCAGAATTACATTAACTTTCCTCGGGAAGTCTAGATGGTGAAAATTAGTCTGCAAAGGATTATATTATGCAAACTCATTGCTAGTGGAGAGAAAGCACTTCCTATAGATAATCAAATATATAGAACTCTGTGACCTTGAATGAAGGTCAATGCCCAATTCATTTGAACGAAACTTGTTGAAATGAAGACATTGGCATATGTGGGTCCTGTGGCTTTGAATTGTAAACACATGGGTACTTCATGCAAGCAGGCTAACAGACTAGATATCAGGTGCCTTATACCTATACAGAGAAAGTTTAACATTCTGATAATACTGAACTTTTGCTTGATGATCATGATAAAGTTACTAGTATATATACAAACAAGCAATCATCATTTGCTCTATAACACATTTATAGGCTTCTCAGTCAATTTAAATTTTCAAGGTCATAACTTTGAACAAAGTGAGTAACTCTTCATAAAGCTTGCTACAGGCCAACACCAGGGCTTTGAGTTTGAGAACTTAACATTTTTTTAACTTATATACAAATAGGAAGATAGGTGCAAGACACTGGACAATATTGCATCCCAATAGATCAACTGAGACTTTGTCTCTGGTTTATTATAAATAACCTTCACCAAAACAAAATTCAAGTATTATAAATGTAAAACCATACACATTACTTAGCTAAAAACCAATGTTCACCCAAAGTCAGAGAGCAGACAGTGACTCTAAAAACTAAATCTTGCACAGCTTCTATACAAACATTCTCGTGTCTTATCTATTCATTAATAATGAAAATGACATATTTCCTACCACAATTTAAAGTACAAGGGGTAATTCTTGGATACATTTATTAAAAGTCCCTAAGCAGTGATGTTTGTATGCTTGATTCCTGCACCACCTAAGGTCGTACCAAGATAACAAACATTGGCGCATCCTTAATTTAATTAGGACCGTCCTTTCTCTGTTTCTAAGTGATGTACTATATCATGAGAGCGTTACATGTAAAATAGAACGTTAACACTGTACTGGTGTTTTGATGGTGTTAGTGACAAACAGGGTCTACACAAGATTTTTAATGTTACTGTAAAATAAACATCAAACAAGTTGATATGATATGTTGCCACCTGAAGTGGTATTTGATAAGGCCGACCACAGCATTTACTCCTGGAACAAGGGAGCTTGTATACATGATGTACCTAGCGGTACTTAAAAAGCACAATATCAATGATTTCATACAAATATGATATGTTAACATTCACACCAACTTTAAAGGATCTCCATATTTAACCCCTGGTCCATATAAAACTGACATTTGCTGATGCTTATAAATGATATGCTTTGGTGATTGTTTCTCCAAATAACAAAAGCCCACTGTTTATGTAATATATGGTAAAACTGAAATGCACCAGTAAGCTGTTCATTTAAACATTGCATCATACTTTAATGAAGGTCAAAGGTAGCCCTTCATCCAGCAATGCTGGCAAAAATCAGGTCTCATAGGCATCTTAATTATTCACAAGAAGTCAATTAAAGATTTTAGCCTTTAAATTTCACCTCTTGAATGTAGGTCAAGGTCTTTCATTTGAACAAACTTAGCAGCCTTTCATCCCAGTATGCTGCAAGCCAAATATCAGTGCCCTGGGCCTTTTGGTATTTGAGGAGAAGTTGTTGAATGAAAAGTTTACGCACAGCGTACGGCACATGATGCACATACGACGGACGATGCATGATGACAATAGATCATTCCTGACTCTTTTGTGGTCAGATGTTAGCAAAAAGCTCCAAATTTCACACTTATTAGAATCGTAGTAAAGTTAAATCTGCCTTAGTGACAATCTCCTGTATAAAGGACCACCTGCTTCATAAGACCACTCTCTAAGGGTCTGTAAACAGTCAATTTCAACACAATTTGCCATGTGATGAAGACTTGCTGGCTATAAAGATCATATTATCTTTGCTTTTGGGTGTATTATAGACAGGTTTCATTTACATTATTCTCTGTACTCCAAAATAAATCTAGTGGTAAATCATAGGATGCAAGGATTTGTGGGCAATGAACTTTCTGTTACCATACACATCTTTCTGTTCTGATTAATGAACTCCAGGCAGTTTGCCTTCAGTTGATTGAGGGTATACAGAGCCCTCAGACAACAGCAGATCAGACATAACACCACTTATATAAACCAATATATTACTACTGTATAATACAGCAGACAACTACATGTTCTTTATCAAGTGTTGAAAGCATCATAAAATGACAATAACTTTTCCTCCCCATGTAATCTC
>SAYR01077636.1:0-13506 GCA_004382745.1 Argopecten irradians irradians | reverse complement strand
ATTGCATTTGATGTTTTGCATTATATGCGAATTCAGTAAAAGTTGAATGTTTGCCAATATTTGTTTTCTTTTTCTTAAAGTTATATGCCATAATGTGTCGTAACTGGACGGAAGTTTCCTTCAGTAATCTTCTGAAAACCATAAGGTTTCGTGAATTGAGCTGTGAAAATCATTCAAATAGGCAGACAAACGTACACACATTAGTTCAAATTCGTTTCGAATGGAATAGATATCAATGTGGTTTTTTTAATCATCAGTAAACATTTCCATATATAAACAAAGAAAAAATATAACAGGTGGGTGGGTTATTAGGTACGATTACTATTTATTATATCCTCATCTAGTGTAGTTTCCTAATCAATAAAAAACTGCATCTATGTAAGGATCGAATACATTGAAACAAACTTGTCTAAATCAATAAAGCAAAACAAATGCTAACACATGAAACAAATCATAAAAAAAGTGTTTCCTTATTTGCACATTAACCTACATGCTTATTTGATACATGGATTTAAAAAATCATTTTAGTTAAAAAAAAATGTTGTTTTGTTTTTTTTTTAATTGTAAAATGCCTCGATCATTTATCACAATCTAACTAACAATTTGTAAACGTTGTTTTATGAGATAATTTAATATAGCATACAGGTCACAGTCATAACTCAGTTAGATTTCATCTTTTTCCTTTTACCTTTACAAATGAATTAGCGAACTTTCCACGGGTAAGCTAAGAAATAGCAAAAACAATATGTTGGCTGAGTGGGAATGAACCAATTTCACAACAAAATAAAAAAAACTTTGTCACTGATTGTTTGAATTGAAGATTTTACGTGCCGTAACGTAATCGTTTCTGGACACTATACTGATTGTTGACGGGTTTCAGTTTATGATTGACAGACGCGCGACGTTAGGCTCCGCCCCTATTGAACATCATTGGCTAACGAACTCGAAATACAGGTGTCAGTAAATAGCTGACAGATGAGTGACAGGTGATGTGTTTGTCTGATTGGCTACATACTAGATAGTCCGAATACGCAATATCAACTAACTTGATATTGGCCTATTATATTTTATTATTTTACTGTTACGTTTTTGATACATGAAATGGGGTGTAAATCTAATCATACAAAATATATCTTAAAAGTATTGTGATATACTCACATACGAACATGATATAGTAAAATATAATTTATTAAAATTTGTAAAATAAGTACAAGTATATCACCAAGGATTTAAAAGTATCCTTGTATATCACGCAACGTGCATATTCAAAATCGTTTTATAAGATACAACTACTTGTGGAAAAATTGAATACCGCTATCAGTTTTTCAAGCATTTCAGAAGCATGGCAAATGTTTCACATTGTCCTTCTGTTACATTATTCGAGAGAGATTATTTAGTGGGAGAAAGTTCTTTACTTTATTTACAGTTTCAAAAACCCTATAAGACCTGTAATTAAAATATTACGATGTTATTGTTAAATTACTTAAATAATGGGATTATAACTTTCAAATTATTAAGTTGTACTTTTGACTTCTAACATCATCAAGCTTTATTTCCCCGTTAGAGGATATTGAATACAAATCAAATCCACAAAAAATATAAAGAAAAGAATAATAAAAATAAAAGTTAAATAGGTCGGAGCTCGCTGCTGGAATATACAACTTATGAATAAGTTATATAGCCGCGCGGTTCAGTAACGTTGGTTAACTTCAATGGTTCACAAAAGGCATCGCGTAACGCGTACAACATATTGGATTGACTTTATAAAGAATTGTCTTTGGTCTGCAACACTGGTGAAGGGGATTCCTGTACTGGCTCCTAAAAGGCTACGGGTGAAGGAGGAATGAATCCAAATTTTCAATGAAATTGAAAATAGAAAGGTCAGTTTCAGATTTTGAATATCTTCCATGAAAGTTTGTCTTAGGGTGTCGTAGAATGTACATTCAAGAACAAAGATGAACTGCAGCGTTGTCAAAAGTCAGAGAGCATAGCGGACACTGTTACCAGCAAACACTCTCGGTACTTCCAAAAACTTTACATAAACAGTAGATGGTCTTAATATCGGATACAGATTCAGCAGCAAGCCACAGTATATATGGGGTCGTATGAGGAATGTACAGTTTTTAAAAAGGATAAGTCATTATCGTTTGCCATACGATCCTCGAGCGCCGAATTTTCACGTGTTCTGATATTGGAATTTATTATACGTTTCCATTGATCTTGGAAGGAAAATGTAAGATCGTGATAAGACTCCAAATAAGCAAGAGAGGTTTTATTTCTGGAGTACTTAACTATATCAGGGAAATATCCTTCTCATGGTTTAACCGTGGGTCTCTTTGAAAATATACAAAATGAAGACGAACAGTAAAAATTTGCTTTGGCAAGTAACGTTGGTCCATAGCGATAATTTTTTGCAGAAACAGTAGTTTCCTCCGGTCGATCTCTGCTGAAATTCTGAAGAGGCCAAGAATAGGCTCAGCTATATCGGACCTCGTACGGCTCGGCAAGCCAAGCATAATTTTTGCAGCGTAATGTTGAAAACGTGCTATCTTGGAGATGTCAGTAGCGGAGAGATTTACCCAATGTCCACAACCATACAGAATAGATGGTAAGACGACTTTCTTATAAAGACTGGCTTTAACGATTGGACTCATTGCAGATAAGGAATGGGCTACAACCAACGATCGAATGTAAGGTTCTTCTACCTTTATCACATGCGTTGGTGATGGGTTCCGGCATTAGTTTTAGTTTGGACGAAAATATTGTACCCAGGTGTGTTTGGGAGTGTGAGATTTCAATGGTATGAAGGCCAGTGTCATGTTTCCATCGGATTTCTTGGAATGTAGTTTCCTATTACTAGAATTTTACACTTTGAATCATTGAATTCAAACTTCCACTTAGTGCTGTATACCTACAAATGTTCAATAGGTGTTGAAGCGATCGTTGAGAAGTGCTGATTAGTGCAATATCGTCTGGCCAGAGTTGGGTTCCAGAGGTAATCCTACCGATAAGGCACCGTGTTGGCTTTTTCTAGACAATCGAGTAGGTTATCATAAACGTTTGGTAGAGAAAGGTAGATAAAACACTACCTTGCCTGACTCCAGTTTCAACAGGAAACCAATGTGACGTCATACCATGCCACGTCAGGGCGCTTAACATATCCTTGTACGAGGCGCGAATGGTATTAAGCAGCCGGCCTGTGATGCCGATACTACAGAGTTTACGAAAAAGGGTCTGTGTGCCAGACCGGTATCGAGGCCTTTTTTATATCCAAGAATGAGATAAAACACTTGCTTCCCGACTCAATGTTATGAAAGATAGTTCTTGAAGAGAAAGGTAGCAGTTGTACAGCTGAGGGACTTGCGGAAGCCGTTTTGTTGTCATTTGGAAACGATATAGGTGAAGTTTTTAAGTTTCCTGTATCTGTTGTTGACCACCGTTTCAAAGAGTTTTTGTACGTACAAACATAAGAGAGTGATTGCTTTGTAGCTTGCAGTATCAGCCGCGAGACTTGTTACCGTCCCTTTGAATTATGGGGGAGAATTATGCTCGTTCCATACTTCGGGCACGTGTTCGTACTCAGGGCATTTCGTGAACAGTTTTTGAAGACACAATATCAGTGTTCGTCTTTCCATAACGTAAATTGCTCGGTTTTGGATCGGTCAATCCCTGGTGCCTTTTTTAAGTTTGAATCCACGGATCGAAAGCAGTTTCAACCCTCGTCGAAGGTTTATAGTCCTATTATCCTGTCGTGATCGAAAGCGTCCCTTAGGGTCATCAGGATCGCGTCGTCGACAGATCTGTCGGCTCAGAATTAGCCTTATACACTGACTGGAAGTAATACCAAACGCCTGCGCGACATCAATTGGAGAACGTAAAGTTTGTCACCAACCTTAAATGGCGAGACACTGAGGCGTGAAGTGACTTTTTAAAAGCTTAAAGAGCTCTTCCAAAATGTCTTAATTCTATCACGTCTGCAGCGCCGTTCAGAATCTTGGTGGAGATTTATAGATATTCCTGGTATGCTGCACGTTGGGTATTACTGAAAAAACGTTTAGCTAGCTTATATTCCGGTATGAATTGATGATCGATCCCTTGGTTTACCTTCTGCGATCCACTCTCTTCGTCGCGCACGGGCAGCCTTGTGGGTGATTTGACGTTACATTCCAGTAAGGCTTCAGGCGCGGGGTTGTATCTTGAGGTTGGGATATATGAAAGTGCACAAGCGATCAATGCATCGGTGTAAAAACATGAATCTGTCAATATCTGCTGGTGCATTAATTTCGAAATCTTGAAAAGACTGTAAATATTAGTCGACTGCTAGCTGATACTTGATTAGCTGATCTTATAAACTTTACTCCAAAGAGGATGTGTGGTAGGGAGGAGACGCAGATCGTTTGGGATCAGAGGTGATTAAGAACGGCATTCAAAATTGCATGATCAGAGCGATATCGGCATCGGCAGAGGAAAAGACTCTGCATGATTGAATGCAGTCGGGCATCATGTCTGTCACAAGGATATAATCAATGGTAGTTTCAAGAGGTAAAAATGTGTAGGGGAGGCCACTACATAGACTCGATTGTTGACCGGGATGAGGTTGTTGGCCGAAATGAATTCGGTGAAAATAGACTTTGCTTTACGACGCGCTGGGTAGACACGGGTAGTGTGTCGTATTTGGGTTGAGATCACAATCACAATGACATCTCCTAACTCAGATAGTAGAAGCGGACGAAAATCATTGAGAGTTTCAATTTCTTCGAAATATTTGTTAATGTTTAGAGTCACTGGCATTAAAGTAGCCAAACAGATAGAGTGTGTACGACATTAACGATTGTTATATCGATGAATATACAATCCAATGTGTGGTTTGACCGGCTGGTATCAACCGTGTCAACGGTATAACAAAGATCTTTGTTTACTAAAAATATAACACCAGGGTCCACAACAAATAATTTCAAAGTTCGCGTCTTTGGTACTCGGATAGGCGTAAAATGTTCTGAATACTTATTAGGAAAATCAGCACAGTGCTGCGAGAGGCGCAGTTCACTTAAGAAGGCTAAGTCGTCCGCTTTGGCTGACAGTATATTGCTTATACAACAGGGATGACGAGAAATGATCCTCGCACGTTCCAAGAAAGAATAGATAGTGACATGGTAATCCAGAGAGTTGCCGAACCACGTAAATGTTAAAGTAATTGTCATTGATTTCATAAATGAGGTTTTACTGGATTTTGAGGAAAATTCACCACGCATAACTTATTCCGGATCATGTCTGCATTTGATTCATTAGGCCAAAAATTATCGCTTTCCAGTATGTGCGCGTTGAGACTTAGGTCTAGAACTTTGCGAAAAGCAAGCGTTTGCGAGTTGAAGATGTTGATATCGCGATACATGTAAACCAGCTGTGAACATGGTATTTTTAATTACCGTCGTTTTAGCGGAGATTCCCGATATTACCACTTTTTTGTCTTGTTTTGTAGGATAGCATGACAGCTCTGGCTCTGGCGAGTCCCTCAAATGATGTCATTTATTAGTCGAGGTTATCCCTCAGATTGCGTGAGGTAACTGTAGTGGCTGGTTTTCTCGGTTAACACTCGGACGGGAATTTTGTTTACAACGTCTCGATAGGCAGAGGAGGGGACATCTGGTTTGTGATTTTCCTCGGAATCTGTAGTCGTAATGTATGTTTAGACTAGTTTGGGCTATGTCTATATAGGATAGGGTTTTTCAGTTGATATCTGCGTAATACATCATCGGAAAGAATAGGGTGAACTACACATTCATCTGAAACTTGTCTTACGTTTGCAGTCTACGAAGGAGAGGCTCACGTGTGTGTGTCTGGGCCTGCTGAACATAGCACGGGTACGCGTGTCAGTATGGCTATTTGTTTAGGTGTACGCGACCACTACAGTGATATTTACCTGTCCGTCGTTTGAGTCAGAGGCACCAATACAGGGCATTATTCAGGTGTTTTTGAAAAAATCCTTTGATTTTTCTTAAGATCAACAACAACTGAACGATAGAGAGTTCACTTTCGAGGTAAATTTCTGTAAGTCTTACAGAGTTGTCATAGTCATAAGCATAGTAGATGGTGGACGCTGACGATAATGCTTTAAACCAGAGTTCTAATTTAAGTCAGTTTCGAGCGCGACTCCTTCGCATGGCTTCTAATTTGTTTTGAGTTGTTTTATTATCTTATTCAAGGGTTCAATGTAATCTTAGTGCGGATTCTCGTTCAGTTTTAAGACAAAGTCTTAATTCATTTCCGGGAGAAAGGCTCTTTTCAACTGGCTGGTGAACAATGCTTAGTCAGTTCCGTGACACTCTTGATCAACAAGTATCAGAATCGCAGAACAGATTCCAAATTTTCGAACGTTGTCGGGTAAAAATGGTTGCCGATGCTCAGTTCTATGCTTGGAGACATGGTACAACTGTGTAACAGTCTCTGGCGTTCTTACGGCACTTCGATTCCCCTTTCGATGTTTACTTTTTTTTAGTACTCGCATATAGGTCTACCTTCTAGGGCACCCCTCTAAGGTCCTAGCTCTATTCAATAGAGTCGTTCTGTACTCATGTTATGGAATCAACGGAAATGATAGAGAAAAGAAGTCAGTTTCAATAATGTAGAAACATAAGGATTTGGGTAAATTTGAATACTCACATCCAAACTTTGAATAAACGCCTGATCGGGATACATGAAAGAGGCGGGGATTTATTTAAGGTGCATGTTATGTCTAACATGCATGTAAAATGCTATGTGTTATTAAATTCTTTCAGATGTTTTTTAGTCATAAATTTGGTATGGTGGAAATCCTTAGGGACATAATCGATACATTGAATATCTTTACTCTAACAAAAATGTCAAATTATGATACTACATCAATAAATGTACTTGTTATGCAAACACACCGTCACATACAAAGTGTCCCAATTATCTGCAAGAAAAGGGGCAAAAATTAAAAAATGTTACATACTATTTGAGGTAGAAGGAGTGCTGGTGAATTGTAAGCACAATTAAATGAAGTGAAGTAAACATTTGAAAAATGTAGTCTCATCTAAAATTGGGCAGAAACACCGCCACCATTTTGGAGCTACTTTTCTAAAAACTAAATGGGGCTCTTACTCTCAACTGTATTCCAAATATTTGAAAAAGCCACTTAAACCAAATTTGAATGCTAAAATATTTAATTTATTAAAATTGTAAGTATTATTTCTTCAAACATGTTAAAATCGAGACACCAAAAATTATTAATGAAATGTATATTCTGGTTTTTATAGCTTACAATCTATGAATCTACAGTTGAATCTTGATGAATCATGAGAAAGGCCATTTACTTCATGTGGATCATCTTCATATATAGAGATTCATAAACTGTGTCTACCACCATCACCATGCCTGAAGAACTGCAAGGACACTCGCATTATACCACTTCTCTCCCCAGTCTCTCGTCAATCGTCCATCTCTGGGAAATTCTTCCTTCCTAGAAACTTGGTGACCTCTCCTGCGAGAATGTCTTCTGTGAAGATGTGCATCAGTAAATTAAATAAGATGTTTGATATAGGCAACTTATGCTAGTGTTTTACATATACGACATATACCTTAAATGAAGGACCGCACACATATGGAAGAGAAGTCTTGGTTTTTATCAATGTCTGCATCAAACACTCACAACATTTAATACATTTTAGTATAAATATGGTGTCAACAAATTTCATTTTAATGATGTCAATTATCAGAAATTTCGAAAATTTTACACATCAATAATGCCATCCATACCAACTTTACCTGGATGTTGTATTGGTCGTAGATACGTGGCCTGGTCTATCGCTGTAGATACAGTGGCTTGGTGTAATTGGTCGTAGATACAGTGGCTGGTGGTATGGTCGTAGATACGTGGCAGGTGTCATCAGTCGTAAATACAGTGGCTGGTGTATTTCGGTCGTGATAAAGTGGCCTAGTGTATCGGCTCGTAGATACAGTGGCTTGGGGTTCTGGTAAAATTTAGGCTGAAACAAATAAACATTAATCAAAAACAACATACATACGTCAAATACTTTTACATTGGTGGCAGTTACGCTGGTAGAGAGTCAAGTTACCGATGAGGATTCTTCTAATCTATGGCAAGTAATTACTTTTGACTAGTTGGTGATAAATGTGTCATTTATGAGGGTACAGCAACCAGAGTAATACAGAACCTGCAGCGAAATTTAGTAGGACAGAACTTCCTGACAAGTGATACCAAACATTATAATAATATTATTTTAGCACTATCTGCATGATCTACCTGTTACAGATACTGTGGCAGGGTACTTGAGGCTGATAACGTGTGAGGTATTTGTTGTTTTTAGGGCTGAAAACAAACAAATAAACATAATACATTTAAACAAATAATACCCACTTATTAAAACTGCCATTATCTTTTATATACATTTTGGACATTTATGCGCTGGTCTAGATCTGCTTTATAGTATTATGAAATTGGTAGAATAAGGGATAATTGTATCAAATTACATTAATTTCATAATGTACGAATATAAATATATGATTTGTGTAATTTTCAATTAAGTATTCCTGTTTTATTTTTATTTTTTTGTTCTATCCATGAAAAATTCTGATTGCGTGGCAACTTGTAACAAATGTACAAACTGTGGGATACAGAAATCCCAACGCCCCCCCACCCCCCCGGCAGAACGGAAAAGGTGGAAACTGCTAGTTAACAGTTGATTATCTTCTCCTTTTCCGTGGTTGTACTGATATGGAAGGCCTGACTGATGTGCAATTGCTTGGATGGCTGGTTAAACTAGTAAAACAAAAAATAAAAAGTATTACTTTTCCCATAGTCTTAAAGCCAAATCTTTAGTTCATTTTGTGTAATCAATTTTTACAGGATTTTTAGAGCAATACCAGCTTGCACTTTGACAACTTCGTTGTTATATTCATAATCAGCAGTGAGCTTTTACAAGACACTTACATTTACTGAATTTCATAACATCATACTGTGAATAAGCTGGATCTTGGCATGTTCAACATTAAAATAATTATTAATAAATAATAATATCGGTATGGAATTAACCAAATGCCAGTCTCCCAAATACCAGGGGACCTTTCTTCTCTAAGGGGCTACCTGGAGTTCAGGAAGAATGGCTTTGGTACATGATCTCATTCCACAGCTGTTATCTGCACTAATCCGTTCAATATCAGTTGAATAGGGATTGGTAGTCCCCCAAAATCTATCCATGGGAGGTTGGTGATTCCCAATAACACTGACACTGAATAATAGTTAGTCAGGTATTGTCGCAGACATAACGTTTCGCCAACAACTTCAAACATCAGTTTCTTCATCACTTGATAGCACTGAATGTTTTAAAATTTTTGTTCTATATAGATACAGTAAGATATATATATATCAACATCCTAAGATATATATAGATATATAATTACTATATCCTTATCCTGGGGCTCCTCCGAATATTTCGTGGGTTGTGTCAATGATACTAAGGACAGCAGGTGTTATGGAGACGTCGATGCCCAAGGCTCAGAATATATATATAGATATATGCTCTCAGAGTTTATCCTTTCATCTCTAAGCACTTCGAGTGTGTTTATTTCCTCCAAAATTGCATAAATCAGGCGCGCAAAAAAGGGGACTACAGGTAGTGATGTCTTCCGTTTAACCACACTTCAAAAAACAATGATGTTCACCTTTTTTCCTATCCTCTTTCCATACAGACGACTGCGATTGAGACTTGGTGAGACGTTCGATGGCATCTATCTGCTCTCTGTCAGGTCAACGTGCTTCTTCAGGAAAGTAGTTGTTGGCCACCTGTAGAGCTTCATCTGACACATCTGGCACTGTTTAAGTCTATGGATTTGGCACCATATGATGACTTTGCATTTTTTGAGGAAACTCTGTTTTCATGCTGTCATCCTTTCCGCTTCATCGGTAGCTGGCTCGACTTCTGGGCGATCTTTTTAGATTTGGTCAGAACTAAAAGATGTTGTCGAGTTGTTGGATAAAGCTTTTGGAGATGGCCTGGTTCCGTGTTAGTTGCTGCTGCACACCTTGGTGCTCCATTCCTGGTCCAGATTCATCCTCAAAGAATCCTGCCGTAACATCTTGTATGGCAGGACGCCTTCTAGATACAGATATTTACTGCACTTGCTCTCATCTAATATCTTTTGTTTCGTATGTGCTCCATGATTCGCTGCTAGGTTTTCGTGAAGTTTCCCAAACAGCCTATTTGCTCTTCGTTGCAAGTCTGTCCAGCAAAATTGCATACATCTGGCTGAATGTCCTGATACCAGGGATTTTTTGGCACACTTGCAAGACGGGTGATTGATCTTGAGCTTGAAGGAGAGGCGCCTCTGTCCACATGGCTATTTTTGGTTACTGCAGACATCGGACACTGGGATCCTCAGGCAATATTCATAAAAGATGACACTCAGATGTGTCGTCTGCTGAGTCCCTGAGCTAATTAAGATTGGTTTTCAAACACATGGTGTAGTACTATTTCTGATATCTTGAGCCATAACTTAACTGCCTTGCTTTGTCTGCTGTTTTACGCTCATCCTGATAGCACCCGAACAGCATTACCAGCCTTAACTCTTGTTGCTTGTTATGACTTTAATAATGTTGGGGTTAATCATCTACAAGCCTCTCCAGGTTTGATCGTAGGCAGCTTACATGCATGATTTGCAACACTTCTACTTTTTCCACATTATTTCCCCAAACTGGTACTTATGTTGTATTTTGGCAAATACAAGGATCCCATCCCTCAATTAGGTATTGTACGTATACACTGGGTAACTGCGCCTCTCATAAAAACCCTGGACAATGATGTCAGCTTCCATTGTTGTGATGATTCTTCAGTTTTGAAAACATTGGTGAGGTTTGGGTACCCAATATGCCGGTTTTGGATCTAATTGCACACGTAGCCAGTAAAACTTGTTTCGGACCCTCCATGTAACAAAACTTTACCCGTCTTTTCCCAAATGATTCCAACCTACACCTCCTAATGCATTATACGAGTGTTTATGCGCTTCTTTTCGACCAGCCTCATCTGCGATTCGGTAATAAATGGCACCCCCTGATAGAAAGTTGCCTTTTCCACCGCGATCTTCCTTTCTCAGCTCCGGCTGGCAAGAAATCGCTTCTTTAATGGCATCCTCCCACAGTTATCCAAGTTTCTTGTTCAATTTTACTAAAAGCACGCTGGAGATCCCAGGGCAATCCATAGTTCAAGATATCAATTTAATGTGATGCACCCATTTCCTGTCACTACAGAGCCCCACACTGCCTGACATTTACATCAAATCTTGTAACTGTTCTTGACAGTCAACTTAGGGCTAGTCTGCAATGAAATATTTGCTAACATCCTTGACACTTCGCTTGAAGGTACAGAGGCCAGGCCACATGTTCTAAGTTCAGATGTTAGGACAATTGGCTGGAACCTTTACCTGCAAACTTTTTGTTAGCGTTTTCACCGTTAATATCTATGAGATGATTTTGTAGGCAATCTAGGTTCTAAGTCTATACCCTCTAGGCATTGAGAGTCTCACTTTTCTTATCACATATTTTAATGTAGTGTCATCATGGAGTTTAGTCATTCTGTACTTTGTAGATTTGTTTGAATATAGAAGATTATGTGACTGCGACATACGACTGTCAAAAATACGTTCGACGAAAGCGCAGGACTTTATAGCATTAACCAGTGGATAGTGTACAGTGAGTGGGAATATTTTGATTTTTGAAATTAGCAATTTCTGACCTTCCTGGATTTCTTGTTGTCTACTCCACTTATGGCCAAATCGTGCTGTGGGTTTCCATGTTTTTAATGGCGAGGCCATGTTGGTGGTAACTCTGTCCTAATGTGTTGTATTTGTCGTGTTTCTGGAAAACTGTCTGATATGTAGCGTGGATTTCACTTCCGGCTGCAGTATTATTGCAGGCGATTTTGTTTTATGTGCGCGGTTGGAATCTTACCTTTAATAGTTTTTCAGCACCAAAACGAACTTCTGAACAACCATAAATAAACTAATGATGTGCCATAATTTGGTAAAATAAACCTAGAAACAGTTTATAAAAGTGTAACACGTGACACGTAAAATTGTAAAACTTACCTGTCATCGTCAATAAGAAAAACAGACATGTACGTACCTGAATCCAAATCGACATGTGTTATTGTACGTGAATTATTAACTGGCATCGATTATAAAACTATGTAGTGATTACACTGTTAAACAGCTTCCCGATTTATCATAATTGCTTGTTTTGGTGTCTGCACGCCATGTTTGAATTGTGGACAATGATGGACGAATTGCCGGAAGTCACACGCAGCAAACATGTCACTCGCTATCCGAGAAAGATTTTTAAATTCTTCATTGCATTTGATGTTTTGCATTATATGCGAATTCAGTAAAAGTTGAATGTTTGCCAATATTTGTTTTCTTTTTCTTAAAGTTATATGCCATAATGTGTCGTAACTGGACGGAAGTTTCCTTCAGTAATCTTCTGAAAACCATAAGGTTTCGTGAATTGAGCTGTGAAAATCATTCAAATAGGCAGACAAACGTACACACATTAGTTACAATTCGTTTCGAATGGAATAGATATCAATGTGGTTTTTTTAATCATCAGTAAACATTTCCATATATAAACAAAAGAAAAAAATAACAGGTGGGGTGGGTTATTAGGTACGATTACTATTTATTTTATATCCCTCATCTAGTGTAGTTTTCCTAATCAATAAAAACTGCATCTATGTAAGGATCGAATACATTGAAACAAACTTGTCTAAATCAATAAAGCAAAACAAATGCTAACACATGAAACAAATCATAAAAAAGTGTTTCCCCTTATTTGCACATTAACCTACATGCTTATCTTGATACATGGATTTAAAAAATCATTTTAGTTAAAAAAAAATGTTGTTTTTGTTTTTTTTTAATTGTAAAATGCCTCGATCATTTATCACAATCTAACTAACAATTTGTAAACGTTGTTTATGAGATAATTTATATAGCATACAGGTCACAGTCATAACTCCAGTTAGATTCATCTTTTCCCTTTTACCTTTACAAATGAATTAGCGAACTTTTCCACGGGTAAGCTTAAGAAATAGCAAAAACAATATGTTGGCTGAGTGGGAATGAACCAATTTCACAACAAAATAAAAAAAAACTTTGTCACTGATTGTTGAATTGAAGAGTTTTACGTGCCGTAACGTAATCGTTTCTGGACACTATACTGATTGTTGACGGGTTTCAGTTTATGATTGACAGACGCGCGACGTTAGGCTCCGCCCCTATTGAAACATCATTGGCTAACGAACTCGAAATACAGGTGTCAGTAAATAGCTGACAGATGAGTGACAGGTGATGTGTTTGTCTGATTGGCTACATACCTAAGATAGTCCGAATACGCCAATATCAACTAACCTTGATATTGGCCTATTATATTTTATTATTTTACTGTTACGTTTTTGATACATGAAATGGGGTGTAAAT
>SAYR01077615.1:0-17498 GCA_004382745.1 Argopecten irradians irradians | reverse complement strand
AGATTACATAGTGCATAAATGGCAAAGGCTTCAACATGAAAAACCAAAGAGATGGCAGGAGGACACACATGGCCATAAGATTGGCAGGGGAAGGGTAATACATAGAGAAAATTGCAAAGGGGCAACATACACATAGAGAATGACAAAGGGAAACATGGACATAGAGAATTGCAGGGGCCAATGGACCCATGAAATTGAGGGCAAACATGAACCATAGAGAATTCAGGGCGCAAATGGACATAGAGAAGGCAAGGGGGCAAACATGGCTAGAGAAATATGCAGGGGCAACCATGGACATTAGAAAAGATTGCAAGGGGCAACATTGACCATAGAGAAGATTTGGCAAGGGGCAACATGACCATTAGAGAAGATTGCAGCGGCAGAATTAAACATAGAGAAATGACAAGGGGAAAATGGAAATAGAGAATGGAAAAGGGACAACAGTGGACCATAGAGAAATTTGCAGGGCAACATGGACATACGAGAATTGAAGGGGCAACATGACATAGAGATTGCAGCGGGCCAACATAAACATAGGAGAATGGAGGGACAAACATGGAAATAGAGGAATGGGCAGGAAACAATGACATAGAGAATGGGGGGAACAATGGTAGAGAATTGCAATAGGGCAACATGGAAATAGAGAATGGCGGAGGATGCAACATGGACATAGAGATGGCAGCGGCACATGGCCAATAGAGAATGGCAGGGGCAAATGGACTAAGAAGAAGGGCAATCAAACATGGAACATAGAGAATTGTAAGGGGCAACAATTTGAAGAGCAATGGCAGGGGCAAACAGGCATAGAAGAATTGTAGGGCAAATAATGGACATACGAGAATGTAGCGGGCAACAATGAACCATAGAGGAGGGGTAAGAGGCACAATTGGACATAGCATGGCAAAGGGCACATGTGACATAGGAGAATGGCATGGCACATGGAATAGAAGAATGGAAGCGGCAACATGACCATGGAAGAATGGAGATGGAAACATACCATACCGAGATGGCAAGGAGCAGCAATGGTACATAGGATGGCAGGGGCAACATGGCAAATAGAGAGGCAGGGGAAATGACAATAGAGAATGGAGCGGTAACATGAACCATAGAGAATGGAAGCGGTACAATGAACCATAGAAGGAAATGGAAAAAAGGCAACAATGAGCATAGAGAATTGAGGAGCAACATGGAATGAAGAGAATGGAGGGGCAACATGGAAATAGAGAATTGGCAGGGGCAAAACATAGACATAGAGACTGGGGTGGACCAACAAATGGACATAGAGAAATGCAAAAGGGGCAAATAGACATAGAAGAATAGGGCAAAAAGGGCAAACATGAAAATAGAGAAAGGCAGGGGAAATGACATAGAGAATGGCAGGGGGAAACATAGCAAAGGGAAGGAGCGGGCAACTGACATAGAGATTGCAGCGGCAACACGACCGAAATATAGAGAATGGCAGTATGGCAACATGGTAAATAGAGAATGGCAGCGATGGGCAACACTGGAATTATAGGAATGGCAGGGGCCAGTATGGGCAATAGAGAAATTGCGCAGCAATTGGAGTTAAGATGAATGGGCGGGGGCAACAATGACATCAGACAACATGGGGCATGAAGGCCAAATCTTCGAACATAGAGTATTCAAGGGAATGCAACTCGAATAGACATCTAATACAGAGAAATAGAGATGCAGCTCGGCTAACTACTGACCATAGAGAAATGGCAGTGCCAAACATGAAAATAGAGAATGGAGCGGAACATGGAAAATAGAGAATGGCAGCGGCAACATAGACATAGAGAATGGCAGCGGCAATGACCATAGAAAGAATGGCGGGGCAACATGACATTGAGAATGGCAAAAGCGGCAACATGACATAGAGAATGGAAGCGGCAACATGAATCATGGAGAATGGTGCGGCAAACATGGACGTGAGAATGGCAGGCCGGCAAATGAACATAAGAGGAAGGGAGCGGCACATCAACATAGAGAAATGGAGCGGCAAAATGGGAAAACATAGAGATGCAGGGAATACTGAAATCATAGAGAATGGCAGCGGAAACATGGACATAGAGAATGGCAGCGGGCAACATGAAACATAGAGAATGGTAAGGGGGCAACATGACATCAGAGATGAACAGGGGAACATATCATAGGAAGTGGCAATGCGGCACATGAAATAGAAGGAATGGCAGCGGCAACATGGACATAGAGATGGCAAAGGGACAAACATGACCATAGAGAATGGCAGGGCCACATAGACACAGAGAATTGCAGGGGGCACTTGGAACGATAAGAATGGCCAAAGGGCAACATTGATCTCGAAGAAATGGGCACAGCAACATGGACCAATAGAGAAATGGCAAGGGGCAAAAATGACATAGAATGGCGCGGCCAACAGACCCATAGAGAATGGCAAGCGCAACATGACCATAGAGAATGCAGCGGCAACATGACCATGGAGAAATGGCAAGCGGCACTGGACAGCTAGAGAATGGGCAGCGGCAGCATGGCATTAGAAGATGGCCAAGCGGCACATGGACAATGGGAAAATGAGAAATGGCAGCTGCAACATGGCCATAGAGAATGGTAGGAGGCAACATGGACCATAGAGAATTGCAGGTAACACCACCAGGCGTCCAAATCGGGAATCTATCATAGAGAAATTGGCAGCGGCAAAATGAGCATAGAGTAATTCGGGCATGCGGCACACTATGGAAGCATAATTGAGGAATTGCAGGCAACTGACCTGAGAGGCAGGCTGACGATAGGAAGCAGTAACATGACCAATAGAGAATGGGCTAGAGGCAACATGAGACCATGCACGAGAATGGACGGCGTGGGAGGAATCTCGAACCATAAGAGAACGGCCCCGAATGGTCGGTGAGGCAACAGATCAGATAGGGCATGGGCGGAACTAATGACATGGAGAATGGCAAAGCGGCCAACATGACATGCGAGGAGTAACTGGCAGCGGCAAAATGACCATTCAGAGGAGGACTAGTGAGGCGAATACGTGAGGAGAGGCAGCGAGGCCACTGGCAGAGATGGCAGCGAACTGCCAGTTAGAGTTACAAGAGATGGCAGCGGAAACATGACCATAAGGAGAATGGCCAGGCAACAGGAACAGAAAGAGCAAAATGGAACAAGGAAGGCAAGAATGGAAGGGCATAAGAGAATTTGCAGGGGCAAACAAATCTCAGTACTCAATAGAGAGATTGTAAGTGGCAACATTGACAAAGGGAAATTGGCAGGGGCAAAACATGGCATAAGAAGTTGTAAAGGCAATATGGACTAGAGAATCGTAAGCGGCAACATGGCCTAGAGGAGGGTAGAGGCCAACACATGGAAACTTAAAGCATGGCAAGGGAACAATAACATGGCAGATTGAAATGGCATCGGCAACAGTGGGAAATAGAGAATCGGCATGCGGCAACATGACACCTGGAGAATGGCAAGAAGGCCACATGACCATTAGAGGAATGGACGGAAGCAGCAATGGACCATAGAGAATGGCAGGGCAAGGTGGAAATAGAGATGGCAGGTCACAACTGACCATAAGAGGATGGCAGCCGGACCAACATGACCATCGAGAATGGCAGCGGCAACATGACCATAGAGAATGGCAGGGGCAACATGGACAAAGAGAATGGCAAGGGCAAAATGGG
Organism: Argopecten irradians irradians; assembly: GCA_004382745.1. Classification (NCBI taxonomy): domain Eukaryota; kingdom Metazoa; phylum Mollusca; class Bivalvia; order Pectinida; family Pectinidae; genus Argopecten; species Argopecten irradians. The sequence goes on along the minus strand of SAYR01077615.1, from coordinate 13,830 downwards.
CATAGAGAATTGCAGGGGCAACATGACCATAGAGAATTGTAAGGGCAACATTGACAAAGAGAATGGCAGGGGCAACATGGCCATAGAGAATTGTAAGGGCAATATGGACATAGAGAATCGTAGCGGCAACATGGCCATAGAGGAGGGTAGAGGCAACATGGACATAAAGCATGGCAAGGGCAACATGGACATAGAGAATGGCAAGGCAACATGGAAATAGAGAATGGCAGCGGCAACATGACCATGGAGAATGGCAGAGGCAACATGACCATAGAGAATGGCAGGAGCAGCATGGACATAGAGAATGGCAGGGCAACATGGAAATAGAGAATGGCAGGGGCAACATGACCATAGAGAATGGCAGGAGCAACATGGACATAGAAGAATGGCAGGGGCAAACATGCGAAATAAGAGATGACAGGGGCAACATAAGCATAGAGAAGTGGCAGTTGGGAAACATGGACATTTAGAGAATGGCAGGGGCAACATAGACATAAAGAATTGGCAAGGCAACATGGAATAGGAGAATGGCAAAGGGGCAACATGACATAGAGAATGAACAGGGTTATAGACAAAGGGAATGGCAAGCGGCAATGACATAGAGGAATTGCAAGCGGCAACAATGACCCATAGAGATGGCAGCGGGGCAACATGGAAAAAATAGAGATGCAGCGGCAAACATGGGAATAGAGAATGGCAAGGGGAAAAACATGGGCAATGGAATGGCAAAGGGGCAATTGGAACCCATAAGAATGGCCAAGGGGCAAACATGTAACCATAGAAATGAGAGGCCAAATGCAATAGGAGAATGGCAAAGGGGGCAACATGAATAGAGAATGGACAAGCCGGCAACAATGACCATAGAGAAATGGGAGGAACTTGAATAGAGAATGGCAGGGCAACATGAAAATAGAGAATGGAAGCGGAAACATAGACATGAGAAAATGGAAGCGTGCAACATGGACATACGGAGAAGGGCAGGGCAACATGGAACCATAAGAGAATGGCAAGCGGCAACATGACATAGAGGAATGGGCAGGGCAACAGGAAAAATAGAGAAATGCAGCGGCAAAAGCATGGAAACATAGAGAATGGCAGGGGCAAACATGGGGCAAAAAGAGAATGGCAAGGGGCAAAATATGGGACCTTAGAAGCGGGGTCAACATGACATAGAAATGCAGAGGCAGACATGAATAGAGAATGGCAGGGGAACATGACATAGAGGATGGCAGCGGGCAACATGAACAATAGAGAATGGAGCGTGCCAACATGAATGGAAGAATGGTAAGCCGGCACATGACGTAGAGAATGGCAGGGGCACATGGACAAAATAGGAGATGGAAGGGGCAAAAAATGGGCCATAGAGAATGCAGGGCAATAATGGACATAAGAGAATGGCAAGGGCAACATTTGACCATAGAGAATGAAGGGGTCAACATAGACAAAGGGAAATGGCAGGCGGAACATGAACATAGAGAATTGGGGCAGGGCAAACATGCCAAGAGAATGGCAAGGGCAAACATGGAATAGAGAATGGCAAACGGGCAACAATGGACGAAATGGAGGGGAACATGGGCATAGAGAATGGCCAAGGGGCATATGGACATGGAATGGCAGGGGCAAACATGAACATAGAAATGGAGAGGCAACAATGAACAATAGAGATGGCAGGGGGGCAAACATGAAACCAAATAGAGAATGGGCAAGCGGCACAATGACATGAGATGGCAGGGCAAACATGAAATAGAGAATGGAGGGCACATGGAATAGAGAATGGCAGCCGGCAAAACATTAGACAAATAGAGAATGGAGCGGAACATGGAATAGAGAACTGGCAGGGCAACATGACCATGAGAATGGCAGCGGCAAACATGACCAAATAAGAGAATGGCAGCGGCAACATTGGAATAAGAAAATAGAGCGGCAACATGACATAGAGAATGGCAAGGGGCCATGGGCCAATAGGAGAATGGGCAGGGGCAATATGGACATAGAGAATCGGAGGGGGCAAAATGACCCTAGAATGGCAAAAGGCACATGACATGAGAATGGCAAGGGGCAAACATGAACAATAGAGAATGGCAAGCGGGAAACAAATGCACATAGAAGAATGGCAAGCGGAACATGACATGAGAAAATGGTAAGCGGCAACATGGACGTAGAGAATGGAGGGGCCAACCATTAATAGGAAATGGAAGCGGCCAAAACCATGGAATAGAGAATGGCAGGGACACATGACAAGAAAGAATGGCCAGCGGCACATGGAATAGAGAAATGGAAAAGCGGCAACATGACCATGAGAATGGAAGCGGTTAAATTGAATAAAAGAGAATGGCGCAGGTAACATGACCCATAAGAGAATGGCAGGGGCAACATGAACCATGAGAATGGCAGAAGGAGCAACATGGACATAGAGAATGGCAAGGGGGCAACATGGATTAGAGAATTGGCAGGGGGCAACATAGAACCATAGAAAAAGGAAAAAATGGAAGTGACCAATGGACATAGAGAAATGGGCAGGGGGCAACATAGACATAGAGAAGGAAGGGCAAAAAACATGGAATAAGGAAGAATGGCAGGGGGCAACGTGGACCATAGAAGAATGGCAGGGGCAACATAGACAAAGGGGATGGCAAGCGGCAACATGACAATAGAAGAATTGGCAGCGGCCCAACATACATTAGAGAATGGCAAAGCGGCAACATGGAAATAGAGATGGCAACGGAACAATGGAATAGAGGAAATGGCAGGGGGCAACATGGAACAAATAGAAAATGGCAGGGGGGCAATATGGGACCCATAGAGAATGGAGGGGCAACATACATAGATGGCAGGGCATACAATGACATAGAGAATGGGCCAGGGGGCAACATGACCATAGAGAATGGCAGCGGCAAAATGACCATAGAGAATGGAGGGAACAAAAAGCAAAAAGGGAAAATAGAGAATGGCAGGCGATGGAAAATAGAGAAATGGCAGCGGCAAACATAGACATAGAGAATGGCAGCGGCAAATGGAATAAGAATGGCGGGGCAACATGACATAGGAAATGGCAAGCGGCAACATTGACATAGAGAATGGCAGCGGGGCAACAATGTCATGGAGAATGGTAAGCGGCAACATGGAACGTGAGAATGGGCAGGGGCAACCATGGGACATAGAGAATGGCAGCGGCAACATGGACATAGAGAATTTGGAGGAAAACAAAATTGGACCATAAGATGGAGCGGCAACATGGAACATAGGAGCATGGAGCGGCAACAATGAACATAAGAGAAATGAGCGGGTAACAAGAACATAGAGAAATGGCAAAGGGTTTTTACATGACCATAGAGAATGGCAGCGGGCCAACATGACCATAGAGGAATGGCAGGAGCAACATGGACATAGAGATGGCAGCGGCACAAACATGACATAGAGAATGGAAGGGGCAACATGGATCATAAAGAATGGCAAGGGCACATGACCATTAAGAGAATTGTAAGGGCAAACATTGAAAAGAGAATGGCAGGGCAACATGGCCATAGAGAATGTAAGGGCAATATGGACAATGAGAATGTAAGCGGGCACAATGACATAGAGAGGGTAAGGGGCACAATGGAAAATAAAGAATGGCAAGGGAACATGGACATAGAGAGCAAAGGGCAAACATGGGAAATAGAGAATGGCAAGCGGGCAACATGCATGGAGAATTGGCAGGAGGCACATGGAAACCATAGAGAATGGAGGAGCAGCATGCGGACATTAGAGATTGGCAGGAACATGGAAATAGAGAATGGCAGGGGCAAATGACATAGAGAAATGGCAGCGGTAACATGAACCATAGAGAATGGCAGTTCGGTAACATGACCAATAGAGAATGGGCAAGGCGGCAGACAATGACATAGAGAATGGCAGGAGCAAACATGGACATAGAGAATTGGCAGGGGCCAACATGGAAATGGAATGGAAGGGGCAACAGGACATAGAGAATGGCAGGGGAAATGACCATAGAGAATGCAGGGCAACAATTGAAAAATAGAGAATGGCAAGGGGCAACAGACATAAGAATGGCAGGGGCAACAATAGCAAAGGAATGGCAGCGGCCAAAACATGACATGAGAATTTTGGCAGCGGCAACAACATGCATAGAGAAATGGCAAAAGCGGAAACAATGGAAAATAGAGATGGCAGCCGGCAACATGGAATAGAGAATGGCAGGGGGCACATGGGCCCATAGAGAAATGGGCAGGGCCAAAATTGGGCATAGAGAAGGCAGGGGCTACATGACCATAAAATGGCAGAAAAGGCAAAATGACATAGAGAAGGCAGGGGCACATGACCATAGAGAAATGGCGCGGAACATGACCATAGAGAATGGCCAGGGCACATGAAAAATAGAGATGGCAGGGCAAGCAATGAATAGAGAATGGGCCAACGGGCCCAAATAGACATAGAGAATGGAGTGGCAAACATGGACATAGAGAAATGGGGGGAAATGAACCATGAGGAATGGAGCGGCCCAAACATGAGAGATAAGAGAATGGCCAAAGCGGCAACAATTGAATCGGGGAGAATGGTAGCGGCAAAACATGGACGTAAGAGAAATGGCAGGGGCAAACATGACAATAGGAATGGGCAGCGCAATCACAATAGAGATGGCAGCGGCACATGGAACATTGAGATGGCAGGGGACAAATGAACCATGAGGATGGCAGCGGCAAACATGGACTACGAGAATGGCAGCGGCAACATGGACATGAGAGAATGGTAGGGGCAAACATTGGGACATAGAGAATGACAAGGGGCAACATATACATTAGAGAATGGAAGCGGCAACAATGACATAGAGATGGAGCGGCAACAATGGACATAGAGAAGGCAAGGGACCAACTGAACCATAGAGAATGAGGGCCAAATAGGACACAGAGAATGGAGGGGCAACATGAACATAGAGAATGGCAGCGGAACAATGATCATGGAAGAAATGGAGCAGCAAATGGACATAAGAGGAAAGGCAAGGGCAAATGACATACGAGAATGGAAAGGCCAACAGACATAGAGAATGGAAGCGGCCACATGACATAGAGAATGGCAGCGAACATGACATGGGATGCAGCGGAAACATGGACATAGAGAAATTGGCAAGCGGCAGCATGGCATCAGCAATGGCAGCGGCAACATGGAAATAGAGAATTGCGCTGCAACAGCCATAAGAGAATGGTAGGGCAAACATGGACATAGAGAATGGAGGTTAACAACCATATACATAGAGAAATGGCACGGGACATGAATAGAAGGAATGGCAAGCGGCAAACATGACATAGAGAATTTTGAGGGACAACATGACATGAGATTGGCAAGGGCACAGTGACCATCAGAGAATGGGCAAGGGGGCAAAACATGACACTAGAGAATGGAAAAGAGGCAACATGAACATTGAGAATGGAGGGGAAAAATGACCATAGAGAAATGGAGGGGAACAATGAACATAGAGAATGGCAGCGGGCAAACTGAAATCAATGGAGAATGGAAGCGGGAAAACATGGAACCATAGAGAACTGGCAGCGGCAAACATGACGCATTAGAGAATGCAAGCGGAAACATGACCACGGAGAAGGCAGCGGCAACTGAACATCGAAGAAAATGGAGGGGCAACAATTGACAAAGAGAAATGGCAAGGGCAAAATGGCCATAGAGAAATGCACGGGGCAACATGACTATAGGAATTTTGGTAAGGGCAACATTGACAAAGGAAATGGCAGGGCAACATGGCCCAATAGAGGAATTGTAAAGGGAATATGGACATAAGAGAAATCGTAGCGGCAACATGGGCCAATAGAGAAGGTAGAGGCAAAACATGGACATAAAGCATGGGCAAGGGCAACATGGGAACAATGGAAAATGGCAAGGCCAAACCTGGCAAAATAGAGAATGGCAGCGGCAAAACATGACATAGGAGAATGGCAGGGCAACATGACATAGAGAATGTCAGGAGCAAAGCCAATGGACCATAGAAGAATGGCAAGGGCAACATGGGGAAATAGGATGGTCAAGGGCAACTGAAAAAATAAATGGGTAACATGACCATGGGAATGGCAGCGGTAAAACATGAACCATAGGAGAATGGCAGGGGGAAATGGACATAGAGAATGGCAGACACATGGACATAGAGAATGGCAGGGGCAACATGGATGAGAATGAAGGGGCAACAATAGACATAGAGAATGGAGTGACACAATGAACAAATAGAGAATGGCAGGGCAAACATAGACATAAAAAGAATGGCAGGGCAACATGGAATAGAAAATGGCAGGGGGCAAACATGAAACATAGAGAATGGACAGGGGTAAACTAAACAAGGGAAATGGCAGCGGCAACTGACCATAGAGATTGCAAGCGAACATGACCATTAGAGAATGGAGGCGGCCAACATGGAAATAGAGATGCACGGGCAAAATGGACATAGAGGAATGGCAGGGGCAACATGGGGAAGAGAAATGCAGGGGGCATTATGGACATAGAGAAATAGCAGGGGCACATGCCATAGAAAATGGAAGAGGCACAAATGAACATAGAGATGGCAGTGGGGAAACATGACATAGAGAATTGGAAGCTGGAAAAACATGACCAATGAGAATGGCAAGGGCAAAATCAAATGAATAGAGCAATGGCCAGGGAACATGGAAAATAAGAGAATGGCAGCCCGGCAACTAGACATAGAGATGGGCAGCGGGCAAACATGACATAGAGAATGGCAGGGCACACATTGACAAGAGAATGGCAGCGCAACATGACAATAAGGATGGAGCGGGAACCAATGGGAATAGAGAATAGCAGCGGCAACATTGGACATAGAGAATGGCAGGGGCAACAATGGGCATAGAGAATGGCAGGGGCAAATATGGACATATGAGATGGCAGGGCAACATGACCATGAGAATGGCAAGCGGGAAATGACCATAGAGAATGGGCAAAGCGGGCAAAACTGACATAGAGAATTGGGGGGCAGCGGCACATGACCATGGAAGTATGGCAGCGGCAACATGGAAATAGAGGAATGGAGCGGGCAAGCATGCGACATAGGAAATGGCAGCGAACATGGGAATAGAATGGCAGCTGCAACATGGCCATAGAGAAGGTGGCAACATGGAAATAAGAAATGGCAGGTACCCATTACATAGAGGAATGGAAGCGGGCAACATACCATAGAGAAAGGCAAGCGGGCAAACAATGGAAATAAAAGAGATTGCAAGGGACAACATGACCATAAGAGAAGGCAAGGGGCCAACATGACAAATAGAAATGGCAGGGGCAACAATGACCATAGAGAAATGGCAGAGCACCATGAACCATGAGAGAAATGCAGGGGCACATGACCATTAGACGAATGGCAGGGGCCAACATGAACCATAGAGAATGGGGAGCGGCACAATGATCATGGAGAATGGCAAGCGGCAACATGACATAGAGAAATGGCAAGCGGCAACATGACCATTAGAGAATGAAGCGGCAACATAACCACGGAGAAGGCGGGGCCAACATGAACATAGAGAATGGCAGGGGGCAACATGGACCAAAGAAATGCAAGGCAAAATGGGCAAAATAAGAGGAATTGCAGGGGCAACATGACATAGAGATTGTAAGGGCACATTGACAAAGAGATGGCAAGGGGGAACATGGCCATAGAGAATGTAAGGGCAAATATGGACATAGAAGAATGTAGCGGCAAACAATGGCAATAGAGGGGGTAAGAGGCAACAATGGACATAAAGCATGGCAAGGGCATGGACATAGAGAGATGGGTCAAGGCACATTGAAATAGAGATGGCAGCGGCAACCATGACATGGAGAATGGCAGACGGCAAACATGACATTAGAAATGGCAGAGCAGATGGACATAGAGAATGGCAGGGCAAACATGGAATAGAGAATGGAGGGCAAACATGACCATAAGAGCAAATGGCGCGGGTAACATGACATGGAGAAATGGCAGCGGTAAACATGACCATAGAAGAATTGGGCGGCGGCAACATGAAACCTAATAGAGGAAAAAATGGCAGGGAGCAACATGGAATGGAGAAATGGCAGGGGCACATGGGAATAGAGATGACAGGGGCCAATACAATAGACATAGAGAAATGGCAGTGGACAACATGTGACTGAGAATGCAGGGGAACATAGACATAAAGAATGGAGGGCAACTATGGAAATAGGGAATGGCAGGGGCCAATGAAATTAGAGATCGACAAGGGGTAACATAGACATAAGGGAATGGCAAGCGCAAAACATAACATAGAGATGCACGCGGCAAATGACCAATAAGGAATGGCAGCGGGCACATGGAAATAAAGAGAAAAATGGCAGCGGGAACATGGACATTAGAGAATGGGCAGGGGCAAAAAATGGGCATAGGAATGGCAGGGGCAATATGACATGAGAATAGCGGGGCAAAACATGGAATAGAAAATGGCAGAGGCAACATGACATAGAAGATGGAGGGGCACATGACATAGAGAATGGCGCGGGCAACATGACATAGAGAATGGCGGGCAACATGAAATGAAGAATGGCAGGGCAACATGGAAATAGGAATGCAGCGGCAAACATAGCATAGAGAATGGCAGCGGCAATGGACATAGAGGATGGCTAAAGGGGCAACATGAACCATAGAGAATGGCAGCGGCAACATGACATAGAGAATGGCCAGCGGCACATGGTAGAGAATAGCAAGCGGCAACATTGCGACCCTAGAGAATGGCAGGGGCAACATGGGCTAGAGGAATGGCAAGGGGCCAATATGGAACATACGAGAATGGCAAAGGCGGGCAACAATGAAACATAGAAAATGGAGAGGCAACAATGACATAGAGAGGCAGGGGCAACATGACCATAGAGAATGGCAAGCGGCAACATGACAAGAGATGGCAAAAGCGGCAAACAATGACAATAGAGAATGGAGCGGCAAATGACATGGGAATGGTAAGCGCAACATGGGACGTAGAGAATGGCAAGGGGCCAACATACCATAGAGAAATGGCAGCGGGCCACATGGACATAGAAAATGGCAGGGGACACATAATAGAGAATGGGAAGCGGCAATGGACATAGAAATGGCAAGCGACATGACCTAGAGAATGGAAAGCGGTACCAATGACCATGAGAAATTGGCAGCGGTCAACATGACCATAGGAAATGGGCGGGAACATAATAGAGATGCAAGGAGCAACATGGAGAATAGAGAATGGAAGGGGCACATGGAATAAGAGATGGCAAGGGGCAACATGACATATGAATGGCAGTGCAACTGGACATGGAGAATGGCAAACAGGGGCAAATCATAGAATAGAGAATGGCAGGCGAACCTGGATAGAGAATGGCGGGGCAACGTGAACATAGGAAGAATGGAGGGGGCAACAATAGACAAAGGAATGGCAGCGGCAAAATGAACCATAAGAGAATTGAGCGGCCATTATGACATAGAGAAAATGGAAGCGGGCCAACATGGAAATAGAGAATGGAGGGGCAAACATGGACATAGAAAATGGCGGGGCAACATGGAAACCATTAGAAAATGAGGGGCAATATGGACATAGAGATTGGCCAGGGGCAACATTGACATAGAATGGCAGAAGGCACATGAACCATAGAGAATGGCAGGGGCAACATGACCATAGAGAATGGCAGCGGCACAATGAACGATAGAGAAATGGCAGGGCAAAAACATGAAAATGAGAATGGGCAAAAAAGGCAACATGGAATAGAGAATGGAGCGGCCAACATAGACATGAAGATTGGCACGCGGAAATGGACATAGGAGAAATGGCAAAGGCAACATGAACCATAGAGATGGAAAGCGGGAACATGACCATGAGAATGGCAGCGGGAACTAATTAATGGAGAATGTGCGGCAACTTGGACGTAGAGAATTGCAGGGGCAACAAGACCATAGAGAAATGGCAAGCGGGCAACATGGACATAGAGAATGGCAGGACAAACATGAAACATAGAGAATGGCAGCGGAACATGGACATAGAAGATGGAGCGGCACATGACATAGAGATGGCAAAGCGGTTAAACATGACAGGATGGCAGGGTTTTTACATGAAACATAGAGAATGGCAGGGCAACAATGACAATAGAGAATGGCAGGACAAACATGGAATGAGAATTGGCAGGGGCAATGGGGGGAAAAATTTAAGAAAATGGAGGGGCAACATAGAATAGAAATGGGAGTGACAAATGGACATAGAGAATGGGCGGGGCAACATAAGAACATAAAGAAATGGCAGGGCAAATGGATAGAGAAATGGCAGGGGCAACATGGGAAAACATAGAGAATGGAGGGCAACAATAAGTACAAGGGAATGGGCAAGCGGCAAACATTTCATGAGAATTGCAGCGGCAACAAATGACATAGAAGAAATGGCAAGCGGGCAAAATGGAAATAGAGAATGGCGCGGAACATGTTACATAGAGAATGGGCAGGCGGCAACCATGGGGCAATAGAGAATGCAGGGCAAATGGACAATAGAGAATGGCAGGGGCACATGACCCATAGAAATGGCAGAGGCAACATGACATAGAGAATGGCAAGGGGCAAATGACCATAGAGAATGGCAGGCAACATGGAAAATAGAGAATGGCAATGGGAACATGGAATAGAGACTGGCAGCGGGAACATAGACATAGAGAATGGAAAAGCGGCAACATGGACATAGAAGAATGGCAGGGGCAACATGACCATAGAAAAAAAAAGGGGAAATGGAGCGGCAACATACATAAAGAATGGGCAAGCGGCAAACATGATCAATTGGAAGAATGGTAGCGGAACATGGACCGTAGAGAATGGCAGGGCACATACCATAGGAAATGGGACGGCAAACAAATGGACAATAGAGATGGCAAGGGGACAAACAATGAATAGGAGGCAAAGCGGCAAACATGGACTAAGAATGGCAGGCGCAACAATGAACCTAGAGAAATGCAGTGGCAACATGAACCATAGAGAAATGGCAAGCAGCAACATGGACATAGAGAATGGAAAGGGAACATCACATCAGAAAGAATGGCAAGCGGCACATGGACATAGAGAAATGGCAGCACACATGGCCATAAGAGGAATGGTAGGGGCAACATGGCATAAGAGAATGACAAGGGGCAACAATATACTGAGAATGGCGCGGGAACAATGACCATAGAGAAATGGGCAAGCGGCAACATGGAAATAGGAATGGCAGGGACAACATGACCATAGAGAATGAATGGGCACATAGACATAGAGAAATGGCAAGGGGCAAAATGAACAGAGAAATGGCAGCGGCAACATGGATCATGAAGAAATGGCAGCAAGCAACATGGGACATAGAGATGGCAGGGGGCAAAACATAAATAAGAGAATGTAGGGCAAAATGAAACATAGAGAATGGCAGCGGCAAACATGACATATAAAGGGGAGAAAAAAAAAAAAAAAATGGGGCAGCCGGCAAACATGAATGGAGAATGCAGCCGGCAAAACATGGAACTAGAGAATGGCAGCGCAGCATGGACATAGAGAAATGCAGCTGGCAAATGACCAATAGAGAATGGCAGCGGCAACATGGAAATAGGAAATGGCAAGCTGCAAACAATGGCCATAAGAGAAAATGGTAGGGGCAAACATGGACCATAGAGAATGGCAGTAAACATATAAATAGAGATGAACAGCGGTCAACATGACAATAGAGAATGCAGCGGGCAAATGGACATAGAAGAATTGCAGGACAAACTGACCAAAGGATGGAGGGGGGCAACATGAACCATAGAGAATGGCCCAGGGGCCAAACAGACAAAGAGAATGGCAGAGGCAACATGAAAAAATAGAAGAATGGCAAGGGGAAAAACATGACCATAGAGAATGGCAAGGGGCAACATGACAATAGAGATGGCAGCGCAACATGAATAATGGAGAATGCAGGGGCAACAATGGACATATATTTCTTTCTGATTGCTCAATCTTTTCCGATTGTTTTTTATTTCATTTTATAGGCAGTGGAGGATTGAGGAAAGGCCTTTCTTTTTGTATAAAAATTCTTACTATCAACACAAGACAATAATGTTGCGGAAAGGTTTACAAGGTGTAATCACCATCAATGAACTCACCTTTGGAAACCAACTTCGGAAACCCACGGCTCAGGGGTGTTTTCTTTTTTTTCTCAATAGGAATAAAATCCTGAAAAATGCTTTTCTAATCACAGAAGGATCTTACACATCCCATATGGCTGCTATTTTATATGATTTTCAATTGAACCAATCAAATACTATCTCCCAAAATCAAATTTCTAAACATGGGAAGGGAGCTTTCGCAGACATTTTAAGTAAATGCTAAATAGCTTGTTGGTAAAATTCAATTTACTTGAAGTAAATAAGGCTCCCCCTGATTTTACATTTTGTCCAGATTTCCTACGGATTGAAGTGATCATATGGGATTCTGTATTTCAATAGAATTTCCGTTTTTAGGCCCATTTTTTGTGATAAAACATTTTTTGTTAACAAAGCATATTTTTTAAATTTCACATTCTTTGTTGCAAAAATTTAGACACATTTTTTAAAAATAATTCAGCTGATATACCTGTAACTTTTCAACAGAGAAAAAACTAAACTTTTGTTGCAAACATTAGAAAACATTTTAAAATAATTTAACTGACTATCAGCCTTTGTAATTTTAAACGAAAAATAAATAAATACATGATAAACGTCCTTTATTTTAACAATCTCCACACTCTCACTCTCACAGCATTTGGTTGAAAAATTCAACAAAAATTTCATATGTTTTACTCATCAAATTACTAATTCAAATTTACCGAATATACTAACTACAGGTGAAAAGCAAACAAAAAATCAAATTTAGGAAGTGTAAAAATTCCTTTAATTTTAATTTCTAAACAAGACGCATATATACCTTATAATAATAGGTTTGGGTTTTTAATTGCAGACTCCCCTAAGTCTGAATGTGTCAAATAGTTGGGGGTATTATTTCGGGAGGGGTTTATTTTGGTGTAAATACGGTTGTATTTTTTATACAGACAGAAAATGATTAACTTCATTCTAAAGACAGCTTCTATATTGTGTCTGTTACATGAAAACGTAGTTTTCTTCCCATCAGGAATTTTTTCAAAGTTTATTTACAATGTTGATACAACGCCCTATGAACTGTCAATCAAAACTTGTTCAATCAAAGGCATTATAAACTCTATACAACGCCTGTTTAACCTTGTTTAAGGGAAGATTTCAGTTAGAGAGCATTTGTAGGTATATTGATAATGAGAAATCATGGCATAGTAAATTTTGATGCTAAAAATTCACCAGAAGACAAATTTGAAGAGTCAATAAATGAAGGTTTGAAATGTCATTATTGTAAATTATCTACAGGGCCTGGGATTTTTTTAAATACAAAATATGTTCTAAATTAAAGTTTATTTTATAAACATTTAAAAGCTCGCCTAATGAAAGGGTCCTGTTTTTCTGGCTGTATTTCAATAGTTTGAAGCGGATCTACTTGACATGGAACATGAAAAAAATTGAAATAATGAATCCCAATTACCAACATGAAAACATACCATGAAATTTTGTTAGAAAATTTCTGGCGTTCATGAAAAACTTGTTTATTAATAAATACATGGTTATAAATTGAAAACACAGTAAATTGGCTGGGGTATTAAAATTAATAGGCCACGACTTCTCATCTTCACTGCTCGATTCAGTGAAACACTTTCATGCCTGGATTCATGCAATTTAATGGCCATGAAGAGAAATCGTTGAAAAAAGTAATCATATGGTTTTAAACTTTTTCTTTCACATCTCTCTGCGCTG
>SAYR01077585.1:138017-170461 GCA_004382745.1 Argopecten irradians irradians | reverse complement strand
CAATTTCGACAACTTAAAGTCGATACCTTCCTAGCATATCCACATAGGTAAAGGTGTACAAATGATAGCCAAGTTACTGACATGTTGATAAATGTTATGAAAATAGCAAATTAAACATTTGGCTGTAGTTTAACTATTTAAAATTAATGTAAAAAGGTTACTATGTCAAAATTATGTGTGTCTACATTCATACTATTTATAATATTTTTGGAGTTTGTGTAATTTTACTTACGTTTTACGTGCTAATCATTTTTTTTATATTAGAAACATCCAATGATTCATAGTAATGTTTTATTCTATTAGTGGAATATGTGATATTTAATCGATTTTTTTTTATTAAATCCCTTCATTGTGAATAAATGTGTCAGTTCTTGCAATATTGAATATGATATTCACTATACGATTTAATATGCATTATTTGTCGTTCTTTTTAACATTTTTGCAATCACATTAGTTTATATATGTATTTGATATAAAAACGTTTTAGCTACATGGCTTAATCCTATCGAATTTGTGTTGATAATTCATGATCAATTCACAAATCTTGCGGAAAAACATGTACAGCGACGATTTGATATTATTCTGTTGCGAACACAGCTGATATGTAATTGTATTTTATTGAATGTATTGTAATGGCATTTCTGTTTACTTTATTGATTAATCTTAAAACTGTATTAATACTTGCGTGTGTTTGTAATATTGTAAACGATTTAGAAGGGGTATATAGTTAGCGTAATGTATTTGTATCAGGTGGTGTATATCAACATAAATTAATATATTTGTCTGCGTTCAACTCGAACATAATACAATGACATATCCTTAAGTCGAATTGCCAAAAAACTCGGTTAATACATCGCGGATTAAAGGATGTTCGAGTCATCCGTGGTATGCCATTTAGTCAAATATTCAAATTACGATAAAAAATGTATGTCAGTGACATATTGACTTTTGTGTTTAACAGTATTTTGATTGTTGCTAAAAACAATTTATTGTTATAATACAACTAGTGTATACAAATGGATAAAATGCACATAATAATGCTGTTAAAAATCGCTATGAAAGGCCACACTTCTGTTCGACAAATCGAGATAACTGATTTAATTACTGTCTTTGATAGAATTGGGGTTCATTTATGTTAATAGAAAGAGGGGTATTTGACGACTAGCGGTTCGAGCTATCCAAGGTTTTGTTACATGAAATACACAGAGACCAATTAGTCAGTGTTAGGATTTGTAGCATAATTGAATAAAAGTGTATGAATGAAATATGTTTAAGGAAAAGCTTCGTAAAAGTAGACAATTAACACTTTCAAGGAAATTAATGGTTTATATTATATCAGCTTTGGCTTCTTTGAACCTGATTTGAGGAAATTAATATGTCCTTTTATTTTACATTTTAAATAAAAAAAATCACATTTAAAAGAAATATTTGACTTGAAGTCAAAATTACATTGTTCTGATGTCAAATCAATACACTGCTATTTCGTTCAGAAATTTGAAATAGAATTATAAGCGACCATGCGATGAAGGAAGTTTATAATGATAGAATATTTGCAGTTGACGAAGATTTTTGTCCTGGATGTATTTGTATCATCGTATTATTATGTCTGGATATTATGTGTAGCATAATATAATAAAAGCCAATATCATACGTTCAAATGACAGCTTTACATTAGGACCGATTAAGATTTTGACAAGAAATAATACGGTCTTTAATAAGTATATATCAAATTTCACCTTTTGTGTAACACCGGGTTATGGCGGTGAAATGTTCTGATATTATCAATTAAGCTAAAATGCATGAGCTACATTAGACATGGGTTTCCATAATACAAAGATACCATGACAGTGTAGACAGAGTGTTATTTACACCGGAGACAGAGGGATATTATCTGTAATTTCTGTAACCTCGAATAGAGCATCAACACGATATGAAGGAAACACTGAAAGCGAGTTCCAAGATGCAGGTGAATTGATAAATATTTGTGGATGAATAATGCGCTGAGGATAATAACTTTTCACCTAAATAAATAAAAATCACCAAATAAATAAAACTAATTTTGGCAGACAGATGACGTACTGAAATTACGAAACTAATGCTCAATGTTTACAACTAAGAACACATTGTCCTGACAGATGACGGCCTATTGTGTATATGGTGACAGAGGGATATACTTATTTGTGACAATTGAGATAATTTGCAGACATCTACCTATCAAAAAGACCAAAATACTAAAGTATTGGGGTCATAATGACAGTGGTGGAATGAGATGGTTACATCTAAGTGTTTTAGACGAACAGGTGTAATCAAACTGAATTAAAATATGTTTACACTGAATATTTTGCTTTCGGAATTTTCAATGTGAAGCATTGCCCTAGTGTTTATATGTTAACAAGTACGTTATATGAGTCGGAATGCCAAAATGATTTACTGACTTTAATAATTATGCAAAATGTAAGAACGAATATTTTTAGGATTCACACCGAAACTTATCTTGACACCATCAAAAGCAAAGTATGTATCGTTATAAGCATACTTCGGAATTCTTTATATATACCAGGGGCAAGCAAGTAGAATGTTTGTCAATTAATGAATAAAGACATATTTTCGGGGTAGGTAAATTTATCCTAGTTTTCACTTGATTTATTTAGATTTTAGAACTCTACACAAGTAGCATAGCTAAATATTCCCTTTTGTAATTATACATCATATCACTAACAGGTGTAGTTTCGCTGAATAGACCAATTATTTCTTATTAGCGCATTGTTTTATAGCATTATAATTATTTGTAAAATACAATATAATACATGTAGTTCCGAAACAGTACACCCCCTCGCGTTTTTTTTTTTTTTTTTTCTTGTCTGTTTTCTGAAGTTCCACTGTCTAGATTGATGTATTTATATATCAATGTTTGTAATACATGTGTATGTATGATACTATAAAACCCTCGTGATCGGGCAGGTATACCTTAACCTTTTTCACGTCCAGGTCGGGGATCGATCCCCGGCCGGCTAGGTGAAAGGCCAGCGGCTTTACCACTACACCAGCCGATCACTTGCTATAATATGCATGTTTGTATGTATGTGTGCTTGTATGCATGCATCTATGGATGTATACAGGCATACTTGTATTTTGCATACATGTACATGTATGTATAAGTTGTCATGTTATTTGTCATGCATGCCATACTATGATTTGTCATATTATATAGATGCTTTTTTTAGATGTAGGTATAACTTAACAAAACATAAAGGTTAATGTCTGAGTGTTGTGGGTGAGTGCGTATGAAGGTGTTTGTTTGGTGTCTATTTACGTGTGTTATGTAAACTGTTTGAAAATAAAAATATATATATATATATATATATACAGTATTTAAATCCATCATGGCTAGTATAATGTTTTACTGTATCTTGTCAATATCGGCACTGCGTTAGGGAAAATGAAAGAACTAAGGGAAAGTGTCAACACGATAAGGAACCTGTGTCTATCACCATTAAACTATGTCCAAATGTTTACTGTGTTTATAGCACAATTAAAATGTCCGATATCTGAAGATTAGAGAAATCGAAGACTTTAGATTGTTTTAACAAAATTAGGAGGAGGCAAATATAACTGCACATGTTTGAATGTTTTATTGTATGCTTTAGATTAGTGATTTATCCAGATCAAAATAATTTATATTTAACATGTTCCATAAATTACCCTAGATCATTCTGATACTCAACGTACGGCACAATTATTAATCATACGTGAATCATGAAAATAGCTGTACTTAGTTCCAAAATATGTAAACAATAGCTCCAAAATATAAAAAAAGCAGTGGTTAATTACATGCTTTTTTTCTAAAAGGCACATCAGTTGTTATAATAAGTACTATTTATGATATTTAAATATATTTATAAATTGATATAATATACTGAATAGATACACAAAGTTTATTTGTGTTAATGAATTTTGCATATTGCATATGTAATATAGAGCATAATGACTCGGTTTTGTCAAGTTTTAAAAACACCGAGTTAATATCTCTTTGGAAACTTCATTTGCAAAATTCTGCAGTCTTAGTGGAGTCGTTTTTGACAAATGCTTTTCTTGTTATAAATGTACACATTAGAGATTGTTTTTGACATTTGTTAAATTATAATAATGAAACGACATATTTGATATACAAATTAAGGATCTTTATTTCAGTGCATATGGTGTTATATCAACCTTGTTAGATTTAAAATAATGACCTCGAGCTACGCCCTTGGTCATTATTTATTCTACGCGGGCGATCAACAAAGTTCCATTTTAATTGATACATAGTTATAACTATTAATATGATAGCAACAACGGATCAAATAATGCAATCCTGACACTTGTATTGCATGTATTCTTTAGATTTATTTATTTATATTTTCAAAGTTAATTGTAAATTTCCATTTTATATATCAATTTGTATTACATAATACCTCTAATAAAGTCACACAGGTACAGGAGTATTGACATTTGTACATGTAGGTGTTTGAGTAACAGTGACGGACGGACTGTATGATGTATCACGTGTATTTCCCATCACCGATTCGTTCTCTTTCTACCCTGGGAAGAACACATATTCCCGCCGAATAGCCGTTCCCATTCCGGCCTTTCACCAATCATATTTGTGTACAGATTATATTACGGACGGCTGCGAGGACCAGCGAGTATACAGGAGACGCCTTGTAGCTGGTGTGAAATGTTTATGGCGTGTTTGTCTTTGCTGTAGGTTTTTCAATGCGAATATAACTATTACCGGAAGATCCCTTCTGTATTGTAGTTGACCAACACGCCGGTTATACGAATCACTGTCAGCGGGTTCAAAGACGTTTATAAGTTTATATGCCAGTGTATGGATAATAATTATAATTCATGTAGACATGATACCAGTGGTGTTATGGCATAGCTAGATACAAAGTGTACAGACATACAGGTATCATTAAGACAGTTCTCCAAACAATTGGTATTTATTATGAGAGCTCAAGGTGCAGGCGATGAAGATCGTTTTTGGATTGAACTGAACAATTAATTTTCCATGTCATTAGTAAATATAAGCGCAAAAATACAAATTAAAGGGCACAATACATCACCGTGTAACTGCAGTAGGATACTCACAGGAAGCTGAAAGAGAAGAAAAGTAAGGATTAGATAATGCATAATAAAGGTTGATTAACAGGTAATATCCATACATTAAACAGTACTATCCATAATTCAAATTATGTGTATTCATGTTTGTATTATGATAAATAGTTTTTTATGTAAAGTATGTACACTTTTAATACAATACTGAATAGGACGACTATACTCCAGTATAACATCCGTTTTTAGTCCTTTTAATGTGTCTTTTTGTATTTACTGTTTATTTTAATGTTATGGCGGTGAAGTATTCTGAAATTATCAGTTTTATTTACTACATTTTAATCCGCATGAAATTCGTTAAGAAAACAGAAATGGGTTTATATTATCTGTAATTCTTAGAAAACGTTTCACAAATCAATTTAGTATCAAATAAGGAACGTGCCTGACCTTGTTGGTATCCTATCAAACAATATATTATTCTAAAACAGTTCCAAGGTTTTCATTTTCAAAATGTTCGAATCATTTCTTTGGTATTACATAGCACAATGTGGTTTTCTAAAGCAGAATTCGAAACTCACAATTATTTTACAAAAAGTTAAATATTCAAACGAATGTTTTGAGGATCCTATATAATCGTCTATCTTATAAACTAATTTTCGGGAGGATTCACCTGGATGTCATTGATGTACTATACACTGTTCATTTACAATGTTGAGATACACTTGTCAAGTGTTTTTTATATGAATTATTGTAACCGACTTCAGTATAATTATTATGCTAATACATGTTTATCTACCACTGTTCTGGAAATAGTTCTTAGGTTTCTGTTTTTAACATACAAATGTATCCCACTAGTATGACATAAATCGCGTAGTTTCTTCGAATGGAACATTAAATCGAAATAAACAAAACACTAACAGCGAGTTACACAATGTAAGACATTAACGAGATGACACTGACAGTGAATGAAAAAAAAATAACAAAAAAACAAAAAACAGGAAAATACTAATACTACTACCGAGGATTATTTAAAGGGACAGGAACCTAAATAAACCATGTGAATTTGAGTAAAATACATATTTAAGACATATCAGATACCTTACTAAGTAATATATATCAATTATTGTGCAAATGTGTCAAATAAAATAATTATAATGGAAATTCCTTCTTTCTGTATTTTGAACCGGCCCGGTCGAACTTTGTAACGATAGTATAGTAGTGTTGAACTTCAGTGACCTCCCGCAATGCACCGCATATGTAAACAAAATGGTGGGTCAAAAACGTGGGTGAAGCGAACACAAACGAATTCTGATAGAAATCAGTGTACGTCAAGAGTCGGTAACGTGCGCGATTGGGAAAGTAGGTAAATATAAATGGATCACTGAAATGCAAGAGACGGGAGCAACTCCCCACTTTATACTTGCGTGATGTACATATGTGCAATAAGTCAGGAACCTCCATTCGCGGTGCCCTGTCGAATGAAAAGTCTCGTTTGACTTTTGACTTATCATTCTTACGCTAAATACAAATTGTTTTACACAATTATAGCTTAAACTTCATTTGTCAACCATCGTAAATTAGAAAATAATCTTAAAATGTGGAAAACTTATATTCCATGTCATGTCAGCAAGTTTGCTGTTCATTATAACCTCGCTTTCGGCCAGCTCTCGTTTTGTGTTCCGAAAATAGAATATGACGGTCTATTTTTATCATTTTTGAGCTAGGTATTCCCCACGTTTTCTTGTCGTTTTAGATAACCAATCGTTGTAATAAAATATTCAATAAACATCTGAAAACCATATCTAAGAATACAGAACAAATTATAAAAGGTTCATGTCCCTTTAAATATATGACAATATTGTGTGATATATGACAATGCAAAAGGAGAACAACAAACATTCAAAAGGTCTGGTATTTTACATCCCAACTGACTACCAAATACGTTTAAGATGGAAGTAACTACCTATGTGCCAGAAGACTATTTACAAAACCTGGTGCGAATACATGTAGCTTTGAGTTATATACTATAACTGGGGGAACATATTGACACCCTATTTTCTCTTTAATGATCTATTAGGGTTCTATTGATGAATTAAAGTTTGAAAATCGTTTAAATGGACAGACAAACATGTATTATACCTTATAAACATTAGTTACAAAAAATGTATTCACTGTTAAATGGTTGTGTGTATGCCTATGAGTGTTTAAATGGATATATACCTGCAGAAATCACTTTATCGTTGCTATTATCGCTATAGAAAAGTAAAGTGAAATTAAAGACCATACTAAAATGGAAACGTATGTATTGTAAGTGTTGTTATTCTCAAATTGTTGGTAACCTGTGGTTGTGAATTACAAATTGTTGTTAAAAGTTTCCTATATATTTTGACCTAAATATGTTGATATATATTTGGTGTATGTTTGTATTCTATTGAGTTTCAATTAAATATAAAGTGCACTTATTTTTCGAATACCCTATTTTATTTTGGGCTTTGGGTATGTATTAATGGTCATCGAGTAATAATCTCAACATAGATTACAGAGGACTGTCAAATAAAACTAAAAGCAAAACACTTCCAGCAGTTTGTCTTTTTAAGATTTAACACTATTTGTGGATGGAGAAAAAGTTCATTGAAATACAGTTCGACTTCCAAAATGAAGGACAAAAACTTTAAAACCAACTACTAAAGCAAATTGAAAGACTTCATGTAAATCATAGATTTAAAGGCAGCTACTTTGGTTTTAATTTTATCGGTGATCAAGGGATAGTATCACATATGTCTTCCATAACTATGTTGTTATTAAACATATATCGTTTACAGAAAAAAATACGTCCCTTTTCTTTTAAACTTCGAGGTATGTAAACGGTGGTGTAATGTCATGGTTGTATGCAATGTTTTCATACACATGTAAACTGAAACATGATTAAGACAATTCCTAATAAAATGTTTTCCTCTGTGAGACATTGGAAATAAGAGGACAAACTAATATCAAAATTGTAAAAGAGTTACTATAATACAGTTAAATCGAAATTAAGGGAACTAGATTGAATATGCCAAACGTTCATGCTATAAGCAGTATCACATCCAAAACAATATGACGCATATATAAAACAGAAAATATGCCACGTTATGTGTTTAAATATGTTTATACAGCAATCTCGTAAATTAGTAATAAGTGCAACAGTATCATTAATGCTATTGTGAGGAAATCAAATATAACACAAAAAGGTCAACAATAAAACAAGACAATACATCACCGTGTAACTGTAGTAGGATACTCACACGCTGAAAGAAAAGAAAGTAAAAATTAGATAGCACACAATAAAGATAAACAGACAGGTAATACCCAGACATTAAACAGTATCGCCCACTCTTACAAACATCGGAATTTGGATTAAAATCTGCTATTTAACTTTCAATAAAATCACAGAATGAGTATTGAAGGATTATGCTGACGTTATATGTAAAATGAAATCACTATATTGACAGGTCGTAAAGGTAAAAGGACGGGCAACATCAAGATATCAGACTGTGTCATTATTAAATACACTTTGAAAAAAACCATCAAGGTGGTTTTAACATTGTATTTGTGTTGTTTTTTTTTTGTTTTTTTTTTCAAACTATGTAACTTATAATGTATAATGGTTTTTTTTTATAAAATTCATCTTTATCTATATTTATACTAATATCAAAGAGTTGATTGTGTATGATTGATAAAGTCATAAGTAGGTAGCTCTAGTTTACAACAGCCATAGGTCAATACATTCAAGTCAGAGCCATGTCATACCTTTATTCTTAAGCCGGTTTTGCATTATCCAATATTTCAGATTTTTTATAAACTAAAACTGGAACCACCAGACTTTTATTCCCAAACATTCTCAAACATGTCCGACATATCATAAATCATAACGTGCACATAAACAATGTCTTAACAAATTGTGCGTTATGGAATTATGTGGTTTTAACAACTCACATAAACGCAAATCGCGACAGTTTTTAATTACCTATTTTAAATAAATCAGTTTTTATTAATCAATTCAATTGTAGCTGTTGTACCGTTTTTGACAATATTTAGCTCAATGATTATTACCCATCTTTTCTTCTACACAAAATATTATATCTATCCCTATTTACGTTTAATATGTTGCAAATTTATATTCCTCTATGACTATTTCAAACGCGTTAACTCCAAACTGCATTTTAAGCTAGCCAATATTCCCAATATTCCTTACTGAGTACTGTCAAATAATACAACTTATTAAAGCAGCCAAAAATATCAAATATTCCAGCGTTTTATTACTCTTTAATATTATTTAGAACTATTTGTAAACTTAGAATAAGTTAATTGAAATACACTTCTGCTTTCAAAATGAAGAAAAAGATTCTTAAACCAATTATTAGGGATACTTACAATAAGCGGTATACGTAAACGCATACGGAGACGTATTTGACGGGGATCGATCAGTATACATAATGATTAAAACAATTATATAAAATTATTTACTTCTTACATCTTCCAAGGCTGCTTTTCGACACAGTGTTACAAATATATAAAAATGTCCGTAAAACTATAGAACCAAAGGCCGGTTGATCGATCGAAAATCGCGTGTTAAAACATTGCATACGTTTTTCACGCATGGACTTTTATTCACGCATATGCAAATGCGACGTTCTTGACCCAGGTTGGGTTTTTTTGTTGGTTTAATTTCGAAATATAGAAAATAAAGTCAAATACATCCTCGTATCTGTATGCGTGTACCGCTTAATAAGGTTATTTACAATAAGCTGTATACATATACACATATGTATACTACGTATTTGAATGGAGTAATCATTATTTTTAAAGTTTGTTGTAAATATATAATTAAACTAATAGTATCGTTATTTATTTCGATTGGATTTTATTGGTTGTGAATATCTTTGCGTAAATTGATCAGTGTAGTCTCTGGATAGCTATCTGCCTGACCTAAAATGCACGATCGTTGCATGACTATCGTGTGTACCTGGGTTACCACCGTAAAAGACTGTCACTGTATGATAATCATTAGTGTGGTTCGTGGAATCGAACATCATAATTATAACAGTTTTCATGTTTTTGAATCTAGTGCATAGACATGAAATGTTGATATATTTTCCTACATTACATATATGTACTTCATAATTTTTGACCCAGATTTATTGATACACATGGTATATCAATGGTTTATCGATGTATCGTTTAAATATTATCACAGTGATCAAACTATTGTCACGTGTTTACCAAATACACTGGTTAATCAGAAATGGTTATTGTTATAGATTTGGTAATTTCTCAAATCGATTTCATGATATACAATATGTGTAAATTTGGTAAACGAAAACACACGTATCCATATAAACGTCTCCCATTTTATGTTTTAATAATATCGCTGAAACACCATGTTATTAGTTTGTATTCTACTAAGTTTTAGTTTATTATAAGTAAATTTTCTTTTTCTAATACCCTATTCCATGGGCTGTGTTCTGTATTTAATGGTCATCGAGTAATGGTATCGACAGAAATTAATTATGTGTTTTAAGTTAATCAAGATTTATTGCTCCTTTTAATTGTTTAATTGTCATTCTGTTGAGTTTTAATTTATTAGCAAGGACAGTCATGTGTGTATTCAATGAAGATTGAGAATTGATTTCGATATAGATTAATCATGCATTTTTTAATATTTCCGTTTTCATTTACCCTTTGTTAATGTAATTGGTATGCCAATTTGGCAATATTTAGCTTAATTATATTGTACATTACCCATTACTATAATAATAGTCTTGTACTTATTGTTTAACCAGCAAAGACGTCGAATACTACAGCAGACACTACACTTTATGCATTTAATCATATTTACAAATATTAAAACAAGTTAACCCATTAACTATATTTCAGAAGTGTTTACTCAAAATTTCATGCCAAGCTACTTGTTAAAATACTTCTTTTTAAAGACTTTTTGTTAGGTTTTCCAAAACTCTTACTTAACTACACAGTACTGTCGAATAAAACAATTATAATAGAAATCAAAATAATAAAATACTTTTAGCGATTTATTATACTTTTTATGGTTTAGAAATGTGTGTGGATATACAATGAGTTCATTGAAATACATGTACACTGTCTTCTACTTCCATAAAGGACAAGATATCAAAACAACCTACTTAATATAAAAATAAAAATAAAAATAAAAAATATATTCTTTGGCTTTAAGCGTGCAGTAATGCCAACAGTGATGTAGTGCCAAGGTTATATCCAAGGTTCTCAAACATAAATGCAAAATAAGATGGAATTAAGATATTTTATAATACTTATATTTCATTATCAATATTTCAAAGCCCTGTTTACTCCCAACTCACGCCAAGCTGGTTGTTAAAACAGTTCTTAGGGTTTCTTTTATTAAATTGAGTGTATCGCTGTGCAATTGGTTTATGTAAAAAAATCCCAGGCCAGACAAGAGTGTTAGATATGTGAACTGTCAATACAGTGATCTTGAATTGTGATGGAACATTTTAAGTCTTATCAGCGTCAATGTGATTCAGATGGTCACATTCAAGGTTTGGTTTAAAAGTTTTTAATTCTTTATTGACATGTATTTTATCAGAAACAAATATTTCTGTATGAATGTCCAATGTTATACATTTTGGATTTTTATACAAAAAAAAAATAATCAAAAAATCAATAGTACACTAATTTGTTGGCTTTAATATCGGTCATTTTATTGTGAAGTATTCATATAATTTTAAGATTTTATGGTCATTATGCTATGTCACTGTTTCTTATAGAGGGAGAGGGGCGGATCCCAGAGGGAAACCGATAGTGATGTGGGAACAGGTCTCTCGTGGTACCGTGGAAGACAACGGTATGTTCGGTTCTTTGGCTACCAGTTGTTACTGGGCTCTACTCATACTGCGGCCATTCTTCCATTGATAATACTTTTCGATGAAGATGCTTTAAATAAATTCAGATTAACAGTATTTTATATTTGCGGGTTGTTTTATGGTTTTATGAATGTAGTCTGTGTATTAATGTCTAGATAGTTATGGTGCTAATTCGTGTAGCATACTAGAATAAAAGTCATTACCATACTTTTAAATGACAGCTTTGCGATAGGACAGGTTGATTATTTAACAAATTATCATCAGTCTGATCAAAAATATACATCAACTTTGACTTCTTTGAATGTAATGCATTTTTAACGCACTGATATGGCGGTAAAGTGTTTTGGCATTATTAATTAAACTGAAATGTATGAGCTACATTAAACATGACCTTTTATAACTCAGAGATACCATGACAGTGTAGACAAAGTGACATTTATATCGGATATAGTCTGTTATTTATATTGCAAACTTCCTCGAATAAAACATCAAGACGATATGTGTGAAACACTGACAGAAATTTCCAATACGCTAATGAGTTAATAAATATTTGTGGATGGATAATGAACTGAGGATAATACATGTTTACTTAAAGAGGAAAAAAATACACAAAATAAAAAAGTAATTATGTTAAGTAGTAAGTCAGATGACGTACGCAAATTAGTTTAAGCATAATTAATGCTCAGCGTTTAAAAGTAGGAATAAATGTATTCACTGGCAAAGAGCGGTCTGCTATGTATACGGTGACAGAGGGACACACACATATGTATAATCAATTGTGACAATTAGTGGGGGAGGAGAAATAGGTTCCCATGTACCCCTCTGGCAGTTTTGCGAAACATGGTTTTTTAGGACCGGTATGATGTCTAGTTTCATTTTATGCTTGTTGCCATTGACAACTAATGTCCCATGGGGGTCATATGGCGGCCATCTTGGATTGCAGGTATCAAAAAGGGCCAAAATGACACATTCGCATATATGCGCATAGATAGAGAACCAGACAACATCCACAGGCAAATTAACACATTTTAAAATATAATCGAATCATGCTGAATACGATTAAATCATAATAATGACGTTATGTCTTCTCATTTTTATGAAATGACGGGAAAACAATAAAAATTTCAGCTTTTTTATCCTAAAAATCGATAAATGTCATAACTTTTATCACAAGTAAAAAAAATGATGGACAAATTACCTTGTAACAGTCATTTCGAATTGAACCAACCCTAGTGTAAACACATGTGTACTATAAAAAGATAGATCGCATCAATGAGGTCGGAAAAAGTGAGGGACCCCCCCCCCCCATAAAAAATTATCAAAAAATGGTCAAAATGACACATTCGTATAAACACATTTTAAAATATGATTGAAACATGCTGAATACGATTAAATCATAATAATGACGTTACGTCCTCTCATTTTTGTGAAATGACTGGAATACAATGAAATTTTCAGCTTTTTCCCTAAAATATCGATAAATATCATAAATTACATCGCATACATCGCAAGTAAAACAATTGATGGACAAAACACCTTGTGCCAGTCATTTCGAATTGCACTTACCCTTGTGTAAACATACGTGTATTTCAAAAGGATTTTATGGTTTTTAGCAGAAGAATCGTAGACATCAACCTCCCAACACTACTCATAGAGAAAAAAATCTCATAGCTATTATTACATAAATTACATATTTCCTGGTCTATGATTCAGACAATTCCAAACAACAATTACATTTTTAACAGCCAGGGTCATGTAAGGATGTGCCAGGTTTATTGGTGGAGGAAAGGCGGAGTTCCCGGAGAAAAAACACCGCCAGCAGTCAATACCTGGCAACTGCCCCTGTAGATTCGAACAAGCTAGCTACCCAGCGGTGGAAGGCTTGTGGTAATATGTCGACACATTATACCAATCGGCCATCGCGGCCCCACTTACAACTAGAATGTGGTCAGAACCGTAATAATCCACTCTCTTTTAGTGAACATCTGGAAACATAGAATTTTTCATACATTTTCGGCTCTTGCCAGAACGAAACGTACCACTGTGTTTGAATTATTATCCTTGATTTTTTTTGTCCTGAAGACACGATGGTATAGCACAGCTAAATCCTTTCGGTGTCACGACTGTTACTTTGGTTTTCATCAAACTGCTGCAGGTTGGCGTAGGATTTCATCACTCCAGGAAAATAAATGTACACATCTATTTCGACGATTCCCTCATACTTCTCCGAGTCTAGGAATCGTTGGAGCGATGACAGATGACAGGTTGTGGGGCTAACCTCGACGGCCATTGCCAGTCGGGGGAGTGGTATTGGGATCAGGATTCCGAGCACATGAACGTGCTGGAGATAAGGCTGTTCGGTTGGCTCTGCAGGCTTTTCAGAAGATTCTACATTCCAAGGTGGTTTGTGTGACTACGGACAACTCTACAGTTTGTCAAGTATCTGGAGAGAAAGTGTGGGGGCAAAGTCCCACGTCCTTTGTGCCCTCGTCATTCGTGTTCTTCTCTTCTGTCAGGAAATGCGGTTGACTCTCTCAGTCAAGCATCTTCCAGACAGGTTGAATGTTCTGGCGGATACTCTTTCCAGGCGTCGCCAGCCGGTTGTGACAGAAAGGCAGCTAAATCTCCCGATCTTCGAGGGCATTTGCTAGGTGTGGAACAGACCTCATATAGACCTTTTCGCCACTTCGCCACCAATTGTCCACTTTTATCGTCGGTGCGAGACCAAATGACTTAGGCAGTGGACGCTCTATCTCTAGATTGGGAGGAGATACATGCTTATGCATTCCCTCCATCCAACCTGATGGGCAGGGTTCTAACAGAAGTTTCGGGAGCATCATTTTCCCCTCCTTCTGATAGCGCCCCTGTGACCGAGACAAATCTGGTTTCCTGAGCTCTTGTCGTTTCTGTTGGTGGATATTCCTCTGGTATTCCCACTCAGAACCAATATCCTGCGCCAGCCTCAGTCCCGGAAGATCCATTCAAGAGCGTGGAAGCTATCTCAGGAGGCCTCGCTCAGTCAGTTTTTTCTTAAGACGTGTCAGCTCGCATCGCCCGATCAATAGGTCTTCCTCACCTGCCGTCTAACAGTCATGGAAGATTGCTGTGATTGGTGTATCGACAGGAAGATTGATCAGGTCAAGGCCTCTGCCCAGCTGATTGCGGGTTCCTATCTCTATTTGTTTAGGGAACGCAGACTTGTCTCTAGTACTATTGCAGGCTATCGCATGGCTATTTCCAGTGTACTGTATTATCATGGTAGATCAGAGTTAAGGTCTTCCAACTCTTTTCTGCTTTGATTAGGTGGTTCAGTCTGGACAGGCCTAGGGTACGGCAGTTAGCTCCACAGTGGAATCTATCACTTGTGTTACTGAAAGGGGCTCCTTAAGAGCCTTTTGTGTCGGTCTCCATTAAGGTTTTTACTTTTGACTTTCTGCTTGCTTTTGCCTCAGGCCGTAGGAGTAGTGATATCCATCTATTCACTTTTCGTGCTTCGTTGGGCCAGATATAGCTCTGTTACCTTACTCACTGATCCTGCCTTTTTGGTAAAGATTCACATTCTCTACTGTCTCGAAGGAGAATGATCGGCTGCTTTGTTCCAGTCGGACGCTTAGGTGTTCCCTTGATAAAACAAGGGGGGCGATGTACTATTCTTGCCCATTAAACAGGGTCAGCTGGATTTCTCCTCCCAGTACATCTCCAGATGGATATGTCAGGTGATCAGGATTGCTTATGAGCAGTCTAATTATCAATCTGGGGCGAAATGCAAGTAGATGGCCCATGAGGTTAGAGCCCTTGCGGCTTCTTTGGCTCTCCATAATGGGTCCTGGTTCCAGGACATCATGTCTGCTGCCTTTTGGCGTGGTCAGACTACTTTCAATGACTTTTACCTACGGTCCCTGTCCTCTCATTCTAATTGACTGTTTTCCTAGGAACCCGTTGTGGCGGCCCAGTCTGTGACTGTTCCTCCTCAGCAGATGTTATATGTATTTATAGTTTTTAACTTATGCGAGTAGGCATCACCATGGTACACCTTTTTCAAGGGGAGGTATATCCAAAATTGAAGGAGAATAGTTCGAACCCAGTTGTTTTCACTAAAAAGAAATAAATTATTACGGTTATTGGGAACTGCCTGAATTATGGATAAAACATGTGAATTAGCCTTTGGATACAAACTGGATCAGGGAATATCTTATATTTTTTTTTTTAATTATTGGGGAGGGGGTTGGAGGTCATCTCGCTTCTTCTGCTAAAAAACCATAAATGTATCCTTTTATAATGCACATATGTTTAGACAAGAGTCAGTTCAATTTAGAATAACTGTTACAATGTGTTGACAGAATATTTGGAGTTTTTCAATTTCTGTCTTCTGCATTTTCTTTTCGGTGTGGGGGGGTGGGGGTGGGGGGTTCCCTCTAGTTATCCCTCTTCACTCATGCGATATATCTGTTTATAGTACACATGTGTTTACACAAGGGTTAGTGCAATTCGATATGACTGTTACAAGGTCATTTGTCCATCAATTGTTTTACTTGTGATGTAAATTATGACATTTATCGATTTTTTAGGGGAAAAAAAGCTGAAAATTTCATTGTTTTTCCCGTCATTTCATAAAAAATTAGAAGACACAACGTCATTATTATGATTTAATCGTGTTCAGCATGATTCAGTCATATTTAAAAATGTGTTTATTTGCCTCTGTGTGTTGTCTGGATCGGTATCTATGCGCGTATATACGAATGTGTCATTTTGACCGTTTTTTGTTAGTTTTTTTATGGGGGGGGGGTCCCTCTCTTTTTTTCCGACCTCATTGATGTGATCTATAATTTTATAGTACATATGTGTTTACACAGGGGTTAGTGCAATTCGAAATGACTGTTACAAGGTGATTTGTCCATCAATTTTTTTACTTGTGATGTAAATTATGACATTTATCGATTTTTTAGGGAAAACAAGCTGAAAATTTCATTGTTTTCCCTTCATTTCACAAAAATGAGAAGACATAACGTCATTATTATGATTTAATCGTATTCAATATGTTTCAATCATATCAAAAATATGTTAAATTGCCTGTGAATGTTGTCTGGTTCTCTATCTATGAGAATATATGCGAATGTGTCATTTTGGCCATTTTTTTTTATAAAATTTTAGGGGGGGTCCCTCTCTTTTTCCGACCTCATTAATGCGATCTTTCTTTTTTATAGTACACATATGTTTACACAAGGATTGGTTCAATTCGAAATGACTGTTACAAAGTGATTTGTCCATCATTTTTTTTTACTTGTGATGAAAATTATGACATTTATCGATTTTTTAGGGAAAAAAACCCTGAAAATTTCATTGTTTTCCCGTCATTTCATAAAAATGACAAGACATAACGTCATTATTATGATTTAATCGTATTCGGCATGTTTCAATCATATCAAAAAATGTGTTTATTTGCCTCTGAATGTTGTCTGGTTCTCTATGCGCATATATGCGAATGTATCATTTTGGCTATTTTTGATACCTGAAATCCAAGATGGCCGCCATATGACCCCCATGGGACATTAGTTGTCAATGGCAACAAGCATAAAATGAAACTAGACATCATACCGGTCCTAAAAAACCATGTTTCGAAAAACTGCCAGAGGGGTACATGGGAACCTACTTCTCCTCCCCCACTAAATTGTTTGTTGCTATAATTATAAAGAGATAGTTTGCAGACATCAATTAATTTAAAATACTAAAGTACTGTCGCCATAATGACAGCGGTGTAATGTCATTAAGAGGGTCCCATATGCATCCCCCCAAACCTCTGAACCAATATTTTCCGAACCCTTATAACCCATTATCACAAATCAAAATGTTAACATTGCATAAGTTGGGGTAAACTTCCGGTTATGACGTTATTAAGATGACCGTCATCTCGAATTTCATTAAAAAGTGAAAAATGGTCTTAACATGGATATTTTTAAATCCAATTAGACAAATGATGTATCAAAATGACCTCTTATCAATCAATAAAAAACACAACAAAAATAATGTTAATATTGCATAAGTTGGGATGAACTTCCGATTTTGACGTCATCAAGTTGGCCGCCATCTCGAATTTCACTTAAAATTGAAAAATAGTCATAACATTGACATTTTTCAACCGAAGTAGACAAATGCGGTATGAAAATGACCAGGATAGGACAACAGATACATATCAGGACCAAACAAATCCAAGATTTAAAGCACAAAAATGGTATTTTTTAGCAAAATTTTCATATTTGGCTTGACGCAGCAAAATGTTTTCCAGCAACAAACAATCATTCGTAACACACAGTAAAGGTAAATAGACACGTAATACCCAGACATTAAAACTACTTTATGTATTTTGCTAAAAGCCTCATTTTACGGTATCATTTTAGGAATCGATCAACAGGCAGTATCATATTTCAATATTATATGTAATAAAGGGGAAACGTTTTACGACATGCACTAAACCTAACGGTACTTTATTATAGTATCCAAGGTAGCCCCATAATGTATTTACAGGTATCAATACACGCATGTGAGATGGGAGTTGATTACGCTTTCATCTATGTTGTCGTCTACCTTATCCCTGCACCTTTACCTCACTTAGGCGGTGGATTTCACTTACTATATAACATTGGACAAGCGTACTAATTATCTTTCTATTATGTTAACTTACGTACATTTTTTTATTGTCACTAATGACAATTAAGTTCATCGAATTCAGCATAAGTATGTTAATATAATATTTATTAATGTATTCCTTTGAAACTAATGTAAAGTATTATCATTAAAAGTCATAATGAATGGGACTATACTCCAGTATAAAATCCGTTATTGGTCTTTTAATGTGTCTTTTATTCGATTTTAATCAACCTGAAATCGTGCAGAAGAAAACAAAAGTGAGTTCAAATTTTCTATGTGATTCTTTGAAAACGTATCACAAATTAATTCAGTATCCAATTAGGAACGTGTCTGACCTTGTTTATATCCTAACAAACGAGATATTGTTCTAAAATGATTCCTAAGTTTTCATTTTCAAAATGTTCGAATCTTTTCTTTGGTATTACACAGTACAATGTGGTTTTAACAAATAGGATTCGATACTCACATCAATTAAAACATAATTCAAAAGAGTGTTTGGGGGATCTTACGTAATCGTCTACCGTACAAACTTAATTTGGGGGGGGGGATTCACGTAGATGCCATTGTTGTTCTAGACACTTTTCAATCAATAATGTTGCGAAAGATTTGTCAAGCGTTTTTTATATCAAGTATGACATAAATCGCGTAGTTCCTTCAAAAAGAACATAACATCGAAAAATACAAAACACTAACAGTGAGTTATACGATGTACGACGTTAACGAGATAACACTGACAGTGGATGAAGAATAAATCCATGGGAACATTGATACTACTACAGAGGATTATTTTGATATATGACAATATTGTGTAATATAGAACAATGCAAAAGCAGAACAATGCACTTGCCATTCTGGTATTTTACAGTTATTATTATTATTTTTTTGTTTTTGTTTTTTGCGATTGATACATTTACAGTAAAAATTAACAAAACGCACTATTATTATCATAATGTTATTAATACTCTTTCCCATTTTTAATACCCTTTAAAAAATTGATGCCAACTGAATACCATTTTTTTTTCAATATGAAAATAATATTTATATGCACGAAAGTACGACTGTGGCATTATACTACATTTGTGTATTACCAGGAGACTATTTACGACACCTGGTGCGAATACATGTAGCTTTAAGTTGTATATACTATTACTGCGGGAACATATTGGCATACTATTTTCTCTTTAATGATATATTAAGATTTTACAGCCATCATGTTCTATTGATGAATTAAAGTTTGAAAATCATTTACATGGACAGCCAAACATGTATGATACCTTATAAACATTAGTTACAACACAAAGTGTATTCACTGTAAAGTTATTGTGTTTATACCTTATGTCTGTTTAGATGAAAATATATCTGCAGAAATCACTTTACCGTTGCTAATAACACAGTAGAAATGTAAAATGAAACTATAGAACAGACCTTGGTCTCGTGGTCTGATTATGTATACTCATTTCACTGCACTTTGGATGTAAACATAATCATTTAGGCAGTGCATGTTTGTGGAAGTACTGCCGATAATTATTCTCATCTCTTATTATAGTACTAAAATTAAAATGGATGCATTGTAGGTGTTGTTATTCTAGAATAGTTGGCAACCTGTGGTGGTGCATAACAAATTGAAAGCTTTTCTTCATTCTTGGGTATGGTAATTACGGCACATATTTCAGGTATGGAAGACGTATTCTTAATTCAATTTTAAATATATTACATATGCAAATGAGTATAGGACTGATTATGTTTTTTTTTATTTGACTCCAGATAAGAAATGTTGATAAAAAGTTTCCTATATATTTTGACCTAAATATGTTGATATATATTCGGTGTATGTTGCTTATTTCCCATTCTGTATCAGATATTTGTAAATAACATCGTTTTCAATATAATTATAATAGTGATCAGAAAAGTGTACGTATCCATATATGTAAACATCTACCAAGTTGGTGCTAGGAATACCACTTTAAGATCTTAAATGCTAGTTTTTATTCTATTGATTTTCAATTAAATAATAAATACACTTAATTTTCGAATACCCTATTTTATATTGGTCTTTGATGTGTATTAGTGGTCATCGAGTAATGATCTCAACAGAGATTACAGAGTACTGTCAAATAAAACTAATAGCAAAAAAAAAAAAAAAAAAAAAAAAAAAAACAACCTTCCAGCAGTTTCTTATACTTTTTAGATTTAAAACTATTTGTGGCGCAAAAAAACGTTCATTGAAATACACTTCCACTTCTAAAAGGAAGGACACAGATTCTAAATCCACCTACTAAACCAAATCGAAAAAGACTTCATTTAATTCTTAGATTTAATGGAAGCTTCCTGAGTGATAACTTTATTGGTGATCAAGGGATAGTATTACATATGTTTCATACCTATGTTGTTATTGAACATGTTGTTATTGAACATAGATCGTTTACACACAATCATACGTTCCTTAACTTTTAAACTTGCAGGCATGTTAACGGTGGTGTAATGACATGGTTATACGCAATGTTTTCATACACACATGTAAACAGAAACATGATTAAGACAATTCCCAATGAAATGTCTTTCCTTTATAAGACATTGGAATTATGAGGACATACTAATTTCAAAATTGTAAAAAAGTTATTATGATACAATTATATCCAAATTAACGTAGACCGTCCCTTCTGTGACGTCATACGTTTGTTACGTCGCTATCCGATTCCCGGCAAACGTATTTTATTTCTCTGTACCCATGTCCTGAAATCGGCATTCGAGCAAATATTTCGTTTAGAACCTTTTCGGGTGTTTACTTGAAGTGTATCAATCTAAAGGCCTGCCAATCGGTAAAAACTAACAATGGTAAATGAATAACATAAAACGTTGAAAAGTGCTACGGATTCGCCTATTTTTTAACATTTTCAGGCCAAAATTTAAGGGGTATTAGGAAGCAAATCGGTCATAATTTGAAAAATAATGCGGTGAGGTATACTTTTTATTGGCTTTTCGTATCGCAAATAAGCCAATCTTCATGGAAATTCTAAAAAATCGATTTTTCGTGAGATCATTTTTTCAGAAAAAAAGAAAACATGACTATTTTGATGCAATTTTTCACTAAAATTGGGTCCGGACTTTATTCTAAAATTACGATATTTCGTTTTATTGTGGAAAACCCAGCTTACTTGATATAGTTATGAATTCTATAACACCTACTGAAGGTATGAACATGTTACAGGCATATTATTTATATGTTAAGGGATGCTACAGGGAGGAAATATTATTTATCTAAAAATCCTTAAAATCCGGATTGTTAAGTCATTCGTACATATCTTTAAGCAACCCCGGAAGAAAAATTAATCCGGTGACATATGATTTTTATGCGGTTTTTGTGCTCAGGGTATACCTAAAATCAAAATATCAAAAAATGAACGAAATCCATGAGAGGAAACCAGAAGGGACGGTCTACCTTAAGGGAACTAGTTTTAATGTGCCAAACGTTCAAGCTATAAGCAGTATCACCTCAAAAACCATATGACACATATATACAACAGAGAGAATGCTACGATATTTGTATACGTTTGAAAACGTTTATACACCAATCTATATAGCTAGTAGATAAGTAATAAGTGCAACAATTTCGAATTAATGTTATTGTGATGAAAGCAAATATAACTCAAACAGGTCAACAATAAAATAAGACAATACATCACCGTATAACTGTAGTAGGATACTCACAGGCTGAAAGAGAAGACAAATAAGGATTAAATAACAAACAATAAAGATAAACGGAGACGTAATACCCTGACATTAAACAGTGTCACCAACTATTATATACATCAAAATTTGCTTTTTAAAGCTGCTATGTAACTTCGAATAAAATTAGAGAATGAATATTGAAGGAATTCGAGGCAGTTAAAAAAAGAATGGTTTGAATGGTTAATGAAATCGTTATATTGACAGGTAGAAATAAAAGGACGGGCAATATCCAGACATCAAACGGTGTCATTATTAAATACACTTTGAACAAAAACATCAAGATGGTATAAACAGTGTATAAGATTTTTTTTCAAAACAATGTAACGTCTAGGTTTATTTTATTAAATAAGTCTTTATCTATTTTTATATATATATCAAAGAGGTTATTGTATATTATTGATTATGACATAAATAGATAGCTGTAATTTGTACGCGATGGAATTATGTACTTTTAACAACTCACATGCACGCAAATCGCAACAGATTTTAATTTTGTATTTAAATTAATCTGCTTTTATTGATCCTTTTAATTGTAACTGTTGTGCCGTGTTTGACAACATTTAGTTAAATGATTATTACTTATGTTTTCACCTATAATTGTCTTTTATTTATTGTTTAACCATCAAGAATTTGGATAAAATAGCTTAAACAAAAACAAAATCATAAGTTTTTATAATATGTTGCATATTTATATTCCTTTATGAATATTTCAGACATGCTTACTCCCAACCTCACGTCAAGCTAGTTGTTAAAACAGTGTTTCCTATCTTTTATACCTTTTATAACAGCAAAAATATCAAATATTCCAGCGTTTTATTATACTTTTATGATTTATAAACTATTTGTGGACTTAGAATATGTCCATTGAAATACACTTCTACTTCCGAAAGGAAGAAAAAGACTTTAATACCAATTATTAGGTATACTTACAACAAACGGTATACGTATACGCATACTCATACGGATACGTATTTGAGTGATATCGAATATTTACGTAATGTTTACCATACATTCTATAAAATCCTTTACTTCCTACATCTTTCGAGACTAATTTTCGACACAGTGTTACAAATATATAAATATGTCCGTATACCTATAGAGCCAAAGGCCTGTTGATCGATCAAAAATCAGATGTTAAAACATTGAATACTCTTTTCAAGCATGCACTTTTATTCACTCATGTACAAATGCGACGTTCTTGACCCGAGTTTATATATTGTGGTTGATTTGATTTTAAACTATAGAAAGTAAAGTCAAATACGTCCCCGTATCCGTATGCGTATACATATACCGCTTATTGTAAGTATCACTATTAAGCATGTACCGAACTTAAAGTTATACATGTACATTAATAACTCTTACTTTGAGCTTGATATTTCGGTTTTCACATATACCAACTGAGGAGCGCGGGGGATTATGCCACGCTTTGCGGCTCCCTGTTTGTGATTAAAAGGACTAGGTATGGTAAGGGTCTTTTGTGGCCCCCAATCCGCTATTTTTCAAAATTTGTTATTTTAAGAGGCTATTCTTGCATTTCAAACATTAACTACTGATCTGACATATTTAATAGTGCTATAAGGTAATATAACACTTCTAGTTGCCATGGCAACCATTTTCATTCTACACAAATTATGCAAAATGTAAAAAAAAATATCAGAATTGGCCTTTTTTATGCAGTTTTTCATCTAGTTAACATAGAGTGCATTCTAGAACAAACTTTATATTTCTCAAAATAATGTATTCTGCGTGTCTGCTAATTCCCTTAAAATATAAAGTTTGTTCTAGGTTGTGCTATATTGCTTTTAAAAGAAAAAAGCTTTAAAAATATGCCAAAATTGACAAAAAAATTCAAATTTGCATAATTAATGTTCAGTTTCCATGGTTATATAGCAAAGATATACTCTCTTTCAACAAGAATATCATTAATTTTTTATCAGGGGCGTATTCATTATTTCGATCGCAACAACTTAATTTCTAAATAGTATTACTTACTTTGAAATTTGGTAGATTTAGGGGCCGAAAAGAGCCATTACCATATCTAGTCCTTTAACCAAGTTGTTATACGAAACTGCACACTAATGACTATACAAAACCGGGAATTGTGTGCGTACCATACACGTACACTATAGTCATAATATGCTCACTAAACATCATCGATTATGGCACAAAGGATGTATTTATGATAAATTGTGGTAGATCATTTTTGTTTTATCCGAATTCTTCATTAAATATATTATCTTAATGAAATGCATTCGATATCATGAGATATTTTCATATATTCACGTATTTGTCTCAGTTTTGTACGGAAATGCAATCCAGATTACATGTTTGAAAACAAATAAAGGAGACATTATTCTCATGTTCACATCCAATGGTGGAATATCTTAAAATTTTACGATTTCACTCTTCTAATTTTTTATTGGATTCGATAAACAAATGAAATAATGTCGAGTTTTTAAAGCGATTTAGCAGGTACAGTACCCATCTCATTTTTAGGGGTACGATTTTTCCAGAAGTAGATATCAAACAACGGGGCCGGATCCCGTTACCATACAGTGGGTAAGTGTAGCTTCGACAAACTTGAAAACTTTTGTCAGATCTTTGAACTTGGTCAGACTAATACAATAGTAAGCTCCGTGTAGTTTTTGCGAAGCAAATTTCATGTACATGACTCATACAAACGGACGGATATTTTAATATTGAGACAACAACAATGAATTTAAAGCTGACAATGCAAGTTAAAAACATGCATTTGAAATTAAAAAAAAAAAGATAACGAAATATTTTTTTCGAAAATTGTTTCTGAGACATCCCCTAGTTATGACAGTGCGGTATCTAAGGAAGTGACAGCCATTTTTCTTTTGTTCTGCTTAGTAACCTTCACTGGCCAACCCCCTATATAAAGCACGGGAAACTTGATACACGTGTGTCATTCTAAACATGTCTTGTCTCAGATACACATACCCCGATATTGCAAATAACAATGTCAAATTGAAAATAAACACTGCACTCAGCTGACAATATTTCATTGAAGTAATGGATGAATGTGTTGTCAGCTATATCCCAACATATGTCCAATACGAACTAATAAAACACTTCAATATACACTAGGTTTTACACGTACATGTACATCGACACATGTGTGTCCTTGATAGTTGTCGCTCGTTTGGGTCAGGTACTATAGTCACGTGTATATGGTCAGTTGAGTGCATCGAGTACGATTATATACGTGGCGATATGCGGATGGATTATTGTTTGGATTTCTATTCACTTGCGTTGAAATTTTATTTTGAGAAACATCTAAATGACAACTTAGAGGAGTTGACATGTTTTCTTGCTAAAACAAGTCCCATATAGTTCTACAACAGGTGAGGGTTTTGTTTACCTATTTGTAGGTGATATATACTGTGGACTACTAGGTGTATATGTACATGAATGAGCGCACGTGTGTCGATTCACGCGCTTTATATAGGGGGCTGTGAGTCGTCGGAATGTAAAACAAAAATGGCTGTCCTCAACCGGGGAATGTCTCTTAAACGATTCTTGAAATTCAAGTACTTATTTAAAAAAAAATCATTTTAATAATTTTAACTTGCATTGTCAGCTTTAAGAAATGAGAATGATAAGCAACTTGCTCACAGTAGTTGGGAAACATATTTCTTATCTGAGTGAAGAAAAAGAAAAAAAAATGAACAAAAAATGATCTAAATTAATTCCTTTGTTTTCGCTTTCAACGTATTCGAATCTTCTCATTGATAGTGCAAACTGTCGCGAATAGAACATGAAATGGAACATATGAAACATTGGTGACGAGTTTTACGATGTTTATAGGTGAAAACAAATTGTGGATGGATATTAAGTACATATGAATACTTTATATTTACAACAAAC
Organism: Argopecten irradians irradians; assembly: GCA_004382745.1. Classification (NCBI taxonomy): domain Eukaryota; kingdom Metazoa; phylum Mollusca; class Bivalvia; order Pectinida; family Pectinidae; genus Argopecten; species Argopecten irradians. The sequence continues at coordinate 144,200 of SAYR01077585.1, read as the reverse complement.
AACACTCTTTACAACCTATGTAACTTTTTAAGTAGGATTCGATACTCAGATAAATCAAACACTATTCAATCGAATGTTTGAGGGATCCTGGGTAATCGTCTACATGTATCAACTAAAATTTGGTGAGGATTCACTAAGATACCATCAGTTGTACTAGTGTCCATTTTATAATGTTGCAATACGCAGATGTCTCTTTTGTCAATTATGACAAATGACTTATAGCCTCAGCATATTGTGTTATTTTTTTTCTATTGTTTGCGTGGCTTGTTACTACCAAAGATAAGCTAGTGTTCTGGAAATATTTCTTAGATTTCCGCTTATGGAATGTCCGAGCAGTATGACATAAATTCCGTAGTTCTCTCGAATGAGACATGAAAACGAAATATATAAAACACTTAAGTGAAGTATACAACGTTAACGAGAGGTTTATAAAGATGTGATGAATTACGGTTGTATTACCATGCTATTCGGAATCCCTGTCCGCTCTAAGCGTCAAGTAGACGCTTGTAATGTTACGCTATATGTAAGTAAAGCGTTCTAGGACATAGGATTGTTGTAAATAGAGGGCGCTAATATCGTTGCCCGGTAGTATATAAAGCCGCGGTTTCAGCGAGAGTTTTTCTTACTGTTAGACGAGCTGTTGAAGCGAGAACACCTTCTAAGTTAACACAAGGTAAATGTAAATGTGCTTGAACAAGGCTTGCCTATATACCTCAGTTGTTAATAACTTACAGTAGAGTTGGGATCGGAGATTGACGTGCCTGAACAAGGCTTTCCCCCCTCCGCCTTAAATACTCTGGAGTGTAAGTTGTAAACTGAGCCTTTGGATTGCTCGTGAATTATTGCGTTTACGTGAATGATTGAGAGTACTAGTGATTACTCTGTGAGTCCTCGGTAATATGTAATGATTGTGTGTGAATCATTGCTGGAGTGATTGCTCTGAGAGTACTCGGTAATCGTGAGTGATCAGTAGCAGTGAGTACTGTGAGTACACAGTGATGATCTTGAGTACTCGGTAGCTCGGTTGTGAGCTTGTAAGCTGCTAACCGATTGGTTGAAACGCTTACAGTTCGCTCATTCTTTGGCGAAGGGTAACCAGACTTGGAAGTTGTGATAGTGAACGAATATTTGTTGAATATGTACGTAATCATTGCGCTTATGACAATTCATGTGCATTTCCCTTGAAACACTTTTATCCATAGAATATCCATTTTTGTATGTACGTAATCGGCTTGTACTTGATATCGTAACCCCCTCCCATTCTACTAGGCCAATAAATTATATTCCAGAACATGCGCCTTTCACAAGAAGTCGGGACATATTCCGCTGATCAATGTTGGTACATTTGTATATTAAACATCCACAAGAATGAAACGGATGTTACAAACACAGGTGCTTGCGGTCTTCATCCCGTCTTTTCCTCTAAAACAATATAGAGACAACTGCCAATCTTTGAATCCGATATAAAGGCAATCTATAAACTGAGTTATGATACTATACCCAATGAGAGGCCACTTTACAAAATCGTGATGAGACTGTTCATTTACATATGTCCATATTTGGATTCGGTAACAAAGTTTATTTTTGTGACAAGAAATTGAATTTTGTGTTCTATTTTCACTTTTGTCTAACAAAACTCAATTTCGTCCATAAAAACTGATTTTGTCATGACAGAAATGAATATTGTGTAAACAAAATTGAATTTCGTTTTCAATGTTCACTTTTGTCTAACAAAACTCAATTTCGTCCACAAAAAATGAATTTTGTCATAACATAAATTAATTTTGTGTAGACAAAAATGAATTTTGTGTGCTGGAAGATAATTTTGTAAGACGAACATGATATTGTTGTGACAGAATTAAATTTGTGTACACAAAATTGATTTTGATTATAAGATAAAGTCCCAATTGGCGCCCCGTAGGTACTGGTAAAACAAGACTGACGCATTGTTTTGGTCTTTTAACAGCGTCAAAGTGATTCTGATAGTCACATTCGAGGTTTGACTTAAAAGTTTTCAATTCTTGATTGACATTATGTATTTTATCAGAAAAAATATTTTTGTGTGAATACCCAATGTTGATTTTATATACAAAATAATTCTTAATAGGACTTGTGGAATATCCCACTAATTTGTTTGTTTTAATATCGGGACATTTTATTGGGGAGAATTTACATAATTATAAGCTTTTCATGGTCATTGTATGATGACGCTGTTTGTTAATAAGGGAGAGGGGCGGATCCCAGAGGGAGACAGTGAGTGATATGGGAACCGGTCTCTCGTTGTACTGTGGGAAAAACGGGTATGCTCGGTTCTTTGGCTACCAGTTCTTACTGGGTTCTTGTCGTACTGCGGTCATTTTGATAATACATTGATGATACTGTTCGATGATGATGATTAAGATAAATTCAGATTAACAGTATTTCATATTTTTGGGTTATTTTATGTGTATGAAGTCTGTGTATTAATGTCTTGATAATTAGTTTGTGTTAATATGTGTAGCATAATAAAATAAAAGTGTATACCATACGTTCAAATGACATTTTACGATATGACAGGTTGATAATTCGCCAATACATCATTACTGCGGTCTATAGTATGCATCAACTTTGACTTCTTTGAATTTTAAAACGTTTTAAGACAATGTTATGGCGGTGAAGTGTTTTGAAATTATCAATTAAACGAAATGCAGGAACTACATTAAGCATGGCCTTTCATAACTCGGAAATGACATGACAATGTAGACAAAGCGATATTTACCTTATATAGTATGTTAGGTAATAAGTCAAATGATGTACACACATTAGTACAAATATAATTAATGTTCAACGTTTAGAAGTAGGAATAAATATATCCACTGATAGAGGTCGGTCTGCTATGTATACGGTGACAGAGAGATACACATATATGTAAAGTCAATTATGACAATTGTTGGTTACTATAATTGTAAAGAGAGAGTTTACAAACATTAACTTATTAAAAATACTAATGCACTGGGACCATAGTGACGATGATATAGTTACATCCAAGGTTTTCTGACATACAGGTACATCAAACTTAATTGCAATATGTTTACACTGAATATCTAGCGCTTGGAATCATCAATGTGAAGCATTGCCCTAATGTTAAAATGAAGACAAGTACCTTATATGGGTCAGAATGGAAAATGCTAAACTCAGAGATACTGTTAAGTCTATTATGCAAAGTTGAAACTAATTAATTTCATAAATGATTTTGAAATATGTGATTTCAACCCTATGTTTCCGATGTATATTGTCAAATACGATTTGCATCGATTGTAAGTCATTGGCATGCTAACAGGGTCCATGATGATCCTGTAATATTCAATTATTTAAAATAGGATGATAACAAGAAGGTGAATTCACAGAAGCGATCGATGCCAAATATCGAGGTTTTAGGTGAACGAGTAACAGTCTGAAGAATGGAAACATTATTGAGAAGAATAATTTTGACAAATATTGTGTCAGACCTGTGTAAAGTTATGCTATATACTTCAAGGAAGACTATTGATTTCTAAAACATTATATGTAATGAGTATGTTGTGGGGTGATCGGGTGGTGTAGTTGTTAAGCCACTCGCTCTTTCAACCTAGCCGGCCGGGGTTCGATCCGTACCACGGACGTGAAAAGTTAGGGGTCTCCTGCCCGATCTCCTGGGTTTTTCCTGACACTTCCGGTTTCCTCCGCACACTTAGAATCCCCTTAACATCCGGGCTATCGAGAGTGGTCATTCTCGATACTCCATGGGTTCCGACCACTAACGATCTAACTACATGTAACTTAATAACGGTAAACTGTGGTTGACTGTGTGGCTTTTAAGTAGGTCGTCGCTCTCTCTGTAGTCTTCAAAGGACATTTTTGCAGGCCTGTGATTGGTTCAAGAATTTGTTTCCCCTGAGCTGCCCTCCAGTTTTACTACGAGATAGTCGAGGGTTGTAGTGATAGTAATTGATCGGAACCCTTGAGTATCGAGGATGTCGAGAGTGACTTGCATAAGTTGTATAACTTGTTGCGTAATCGATGTAAAATAAAAAAAGTTTATTATATTAACATACGTAAACAGAGAAACGATTTAGTGAAAGCAAAAATCTAAAAAAAAAACTTGGTTTTGATACTGTAAGGCATGCAAGAACTGCCCGAGTAAGTTTTTAATTAAGAGTCAAGTCGAACTTGAAAAGAAGTTCAAAATGTGTTTTCCACGTGACGGCTGTGGCGGCCATCTTGAACTTCAGATCGACCCAAAAAATGACAAGCTTGATCGGGATCAATGTCAGGATCTTTTTACAGCAAGTTTCTAGCCATATCGCACCGGTAGAACTTGAAGAAGTTCAAAATGTGTTTTCAAGATGGCGGCTGTGGCGGCCATCTTGGATTTTGGATGGACCCGAAAGATAAAAATTATTTGTCGTTTCCATGTCAGGATATTTTTCAGGCAAATTTCAGCCAAATCGCACCGGTAGAACTTGAGAAGAATTCAAAATGTGTTTTCAAGATTAGCGGATGTGGGGCCATCTTGGATTTCGGATCGACCCGGAAATAAAAATTCTTTGTCGTTCCATGTCAGGATCTTTCAGGCAAGTTTCCAGCCGAATCGCACCGGTAGAACCTGAGAAGAAGTTCATAATGTGTTTTTCAAGATGGCGGGTGTGGCGGCCATATTGGATTTCCGATCAGCCGAAAGATAACAACACATTGTCGTGACCATGTCAGAGTCATTTCAGGCAAGTTTCAGCCAAATCGCACCGGTAGAACTTGAGAAGAAGTTCAAATGTGTTTTCAAGATGGCGATAAGGATGTACACCTCTGAGAAGTCAACTTTTCGTTGAATTAAACTTTTTTTTTCTCAATAGATTTTTGGAAAAAGAAGTCCATACCAATAAAAAAATGGAAGAAAACACATATGTCCGTGTGCTCGTTTTTTGAGCTTTTGTTCACTCAAGACCCTTAGTGGACAAAACATTGGATTTTATGGGAATTTTGGCTGTTTTTACCAGATTAAAGCCAATAATTCCTAATGAGGTGTTTGATATGTATGAATGTATGTAGAATTCATTGTCTAGTAGTCTTCGTTAGACTAATATTTTTTTTCTCAGAATAACAAATATGCTACCCCTACCCTTAATTTTGTACTACAAAATGCACCATTTTCAGCCATTTTTGGCCAAAATTTAACCCTTTTATAGAAAAAAGTTCTGGGTATTGAAATTTTTTGTTATTATTTTTGCATATCGATAGGGAAACGGTTGTTCTTTTCTAAATCAGGAAGAAAAATTGGGGGTCTGTGGTGCTTACTTTTTTGCCCCATTTGAATTTTTGTTATTTTTCAGTATTTTAGAGTAAAAAATAAAAGTGCCCAAAATTACCATTAAATGTAAAAATAAGTCACAAAATTGTATGCGTTTCAACATTATGATGCTCAAAATTTTAATTACTACGAACCTAGTAACGATTTGCATCAAAAATTAGCTCGATACAGCTAAAAATGCCGGCGCAGTAATTAAAATGGTAAAACTGTGCTCTACTTGAAAGCGAAAAAAGATACAATTTCAAAATGGCACGCCAAATGGGCCATTTCTTAAAATCCCTGTATAAAAAAAATCTACTGAAATAGAAATGTAATTTTTTGACAAATTTGCATCTGGCAACTTGCTACATATAGCTGATAAAATTATATTTGAAAATCTCATAACTTCTTTCTTGATTCTGTGTTGAAAACGAGACTTCAACGGGACTGAAACTGAAATGGTATAGACTGGCATTGGTTTGTCTTGCTTGGATTTTATGAGAAATGGAAGAATGTAAATCATGTAGTTAATTATAATGTTGCCCGATTTTTGTATTTTTAAAAGAAATGAAGCATTATGTGCAGACGAAGGAAATATAAGATATTATTTATCTTTTTTAAAATTCACATTCAAACGTTTTTGTTTCGATAATATTTCAATTATTTCATAGTACACATTGGAGTTTTTTTCAATATTTCAAAAGTATTTCATCTCTTCAAATGATATTATCGTACTAAATGACTGCATGTGGATATTCCAATTATCTGGAAAAAAAATCCGAATTTATGAGTCTGAGATTATGTATTGCATGATTTACATTATTAGTGCAGATGCTTTTAGGAGGAACCTAGGGGTACCCAACTCCTGGGGGCTATGTGAC
>SAYR01077585.1:117307-137992 GCA_004382745.1 Argopecten irradians irradians | reverse complement strand
AGCTATTGTAATTGATTTTAAACATTTTTTTTAAAATGTTAAATGCGTTCATGTAATGAGTATAGTAAACGAATTAGTACCGTTATCAGCATAGAATGGCTTATACCTGTACAAAAGTATATACCAGGTTAAAACCAGTAGGTTGCAGATGTATGTCCATTTGAATGAATTAAGACAGATTCTGGGGGTGGGTGAATACAACACACAGGAATTAGCACAAAAATAAATTCAATACATCACCATGTAACTGTAGTATGATACTCACAAAGTCCAGAAAAAAAAGATGAAAAAAAAACGTAAGAAGTAGGTCCACACAAACTAAAGGTAAATACACCGGTAATATCAAGAACATTAAACAGCACTCTCTATCAAATCACATGAATTCCGTGTTGAAGCTTTCTTGCTAAATAGTCCCGTTTTTACGGTGTAACTCTAGGAATTAACTATTTTTTTATTAATTTTTTAATAGGTAGGTTCATATTTCAATTATGAGTAACAAAGGGAAAACGCTTTTCGTCAGGCAATAACTCTATCAGTGCATTATTATAGGCATATATGCATGTCTTTGCAAGTCAGGTTATAAATAAAAAGCATGTAATATGGAAGTAGGTTACGCTTTCATCTATGCCGTCGTCTACCTTGTCCTATACTGTAAGCTCACTTTGGTGGAGGATTTCACTTACTATATATCATCGGGCAAGCCGTTCTAAATTATCCTTCTATTATGCTACAATACACACATTGTTTCTATGTCACGTACCATTACGGAAAGTCTATTTATGTTCATTGAAATTCAGCATAATTATGGTTAATGTAGTGTTTCATCGATGTAATTTGTTTGAAATTTCTTTAATGTAAAGTATGTACACTTTTAAAACCATACTGGGATAGGACGACTATATTCCAGTTACATCCGTTATTAGTCAATTTAGTGCGCCTTTTGTATTTAATGTATTTTAATCAGCTTGAGTTCGTTAAGAAAACAGAAATAAGTTCATATTATCTGTCATTCTTAGAAAACGTTCCACAAATCAATTTTAGTATCCAATTAGGAACATGTCTGACCTTGTTAATATCTTATCAAAGAGATATTATTTATAAAAGTTCTTTGTTTCCATTTTCAAAATGTTCGATTTTTTTTTCTTTGGTATTGTATAGTACAATATGGTTTTCTAAAGTAGGATTCGAAACTCATGTTAATTAAATATTTAAAATTGATTTGTATTCAAAATGAATGTAGAGAGGATTCTACGTAATCGTCTACTTTATAAAACCTAATTCTTTAGGGGGATTCACGTAGATGTCATTGATGTACTCACGGATAAAAAGGTGTCCCGACATATTACCACAAGCCCTCCACATCTGGTCGGTGATTTTTTCATTGTACTCCGGCTTTCCTCAAACCAATAAACCTGGCACGTCCTTAATGACCTTGTTTATTAATAGGGCGTAAAACTAACAAAACAAACAACAACAGTCCGGGATACTATCTTTATTTTGTAAACTAATTCGTCCTTACTGATACTATATTTCCGATATATTAATATATTTCCCATGAATTGTATGCATACATATAGAATATTTAATCGGCTTTCATCGGGGATCTAAAAGACATTTACGTACAATAATGACCCAATAAATTATTACAGTTTAATATCAAAACATAAAGAGAAAATATTGAATTCGATTATCCAAAATAGTCCAGTTATTACATTGTACATCTACAGTATGTTATCAGAACAGGTATAAAGTTTCACTTTGTCTGATTACCTTGAATAACCACGTGCATGCTACATAAACAACCCATATTGTTGCTATGCGAGACACGCTAACGTATCAAATGTCAACTGTGAATCAATCCACGCTAACGTAAAGCGGTCATTGTTTAATAGTGTCAACTCGTCCATGTAAATAACACGCTGGCGAGAAGTCTTTGTTTCAACATTCGTAACTTCTTCTTCGTTTACGTTTGTCAGTTGAATGAGGTAGAAGCATTCCGAATAGAGGAAGCTAATATCAACCAATCAAAAATAAGCATCTCTGAAGTATGTAATGTGATATAGAAGGCAAACTGAAAAATAGGGTATTAAAAATCAAATTTGCTCTCGTACAAAATATCTAGAAAGGTTGTTTTTTTGGCAACATGCATATTACTAAAGCAGTCAACAATAAACAGCCCTACGGTATCAGTATACTTATATATGTCCTAATTACAGAGAATATTAATAAAAATGACGCGTATCCCGAAGTCCTGTATTTTTAAACTCCATATATACACGACTCGGTTTTCAAAATCATAAAAAAATATAATTGTCACTTCATTTTGTAAAAACATGCTATGAACGATAAGATGGTACCCCATTGAAGGCTGCATAACGTTTTTAGTCCAAAAACATCATTAATTATATCTTTAAAATGTGATCAAAAATTAGGGGGACAGTCTTTTTGTCCCCCTAATGACGGTGTCTCCCTAAGTCATATATATCATAGGACTTTTGTCCACCTAACTCCTATTTGCGAGTATATATATATCAGTGCCTAACCAGTAGGATGTGATGTTTGTCAATTTTAATGAATAATTTTTTGGGGGGTAGGTAAATATATCCTAGTCTTTCACTTAATTATATACATTTTATCACAGCTAACATACTTAAATATTCTCTTATCTTTTGTTAGTCTACATCATATCACTGACTGTTAAAGTTTGTATCGCTGACTAGACCAATGATTTCTCATCATCATGGTTTTATCATATACTAACTGTGTGTAAGCTACAATATGCCTACATGTGTAATTAAAAACGGTACATTCACCTTGCGTTTTCTTTCTTCTATTTTCCTTCTTCTTTTAGTCTGTCTGTCTGTCTGTCTATGGCGTGTGTATGTGTGTGCGAGTGGAAGAATGCTTGTTTGTGCGTTAAGGCGTGTTATATATGTATGGATGTATTTATAGATCTATGTCCGTTATGCTATGTGTGTATGTTATGGTGCTATATATGTTTGAAATGCTATGTTTATGTATATTATGGTGCTATTGTATCTATGTTCGTTATGCTATAAGTATGTATGTTATGGTGCTATCTATGTTTGTTATGTTATGTGTATGTATGTTATGCTATGCTACTGTCGTGGTGCTATTATGTATGCATACATAATGTATATATGTTGTGTTTTCTGATATATATGTGTTGCTATAATATGTATGTGTGTATGCATGGTGTGTATGTATGGTGTGTATGCATGCATGTATGTATGGATGTATACATGCATGCATGTATATATGTAGTATGCATCCATGTATGTGTGTATGTATACATGCATGTATGTATGTTGTGTCATGCTATGTATGCATATGTTATGCATGGTGAAACTATGATTTGTCACGTTATATATGTGCATGTATATACATGTAGGTAAGACTTAATAAAACGTAAAGCTTGATGTCTGAGTGTTGTAGATGACTGCGTATGTATGTGTTTGCTTGGTATCCATTTATGTATATTATGTAAATTGTTTGAAAATTAAAAAAAAAAGTATTTACATCCATCATGGATAGATGAATGTCTTACTGTAGCTTGTAAATATCGGCACAATGTTTGGGGAAATGACAAATTTAAGATCCGAAACATAAATATTAAACATGTTCCATAAATTACCCTAGATCACCCTGTTACTCAACGTACGACACAAATATAATTGCAATCAAAAAGTGACTCATGAAAATAGCTGTACTTAGTTCCAAAATAAGCAATTGCCACCATATAAAACACAGTGTTAAATTACAAACATTTTCTAAAAGTTCCATTAATTTTTTTACCAAAGTCTGCATGAATAATATTTTTGACATTCATATATGTTAATAAATTGATAATACTTCTAAAATATGATGAATAAATACACAAAGTATAATTGTGTTAATGAAATATTCGATAACGGGGTGATCTGTACATATTTACCGGCCGCGCAGTCACTGAGGACATGTGTACATAAGGAAGTGTCCTGAATAAAATTTCAAGACACATAACAGGTTTAATAGCATATGAGCTATTGTAATGTTAATAAAAAAAAAGAAAAAAAAATGTTTCAGTTGATACCAGGTGTATATCTATAAATCCCTGAATGTTGTCACTGTTTTCAGTTCTATACTAATCATACAGCTTTGTGTAACGGCACTGTAAACATATCTCAGAGGTGGGAGAAGGTGAAGAATCCTGGAGAGGAAGATATTCTCAATATACCAAGGTACTACGGGTAGCCAAATGGGACATTCGTGACTTTGCACACGAAATCCAATATTGTGTAGACAAAAATGAGTTTTGTTCAACAAAAATGAGTTCAGATTAACAAAATTTATAACATATTACAAAAAGTTATAACATATTACAAAAAGTTATAACATATTACAAAAATTTATAACATATTACAAAAATTAGTTTTGCTATATAAACAATATTTCAGTGGACAAAAGTCATGACGAAATAAGCAAAGTAAAGTTGGACAGTTATTCGTTTTTTGTAGACAAAATTCAATTTTGTGCACACAAAAATTCAATTTTGTGTGCACTTTTGTGTGCACAAAATTGAACTCTGTTGTAACAAAATCACTTTCGTCTTACAAAAAACTATTTTTTTATAATCACTTCATTTCCGTAATGACATAAATAAATGCTGTTAAACAAAATTATCTTTCAGTGGACAAAAGGCCATTTTGTTATGACAAATTTTATTTTTGTGGACAGAATTCATTTTCGTCTTCACAGAATTCAATTTCGTCTAGACAAAATTAATTTCCCTCAGTCAAGTATGCAAATGAGTCCATGTTTGACCTTTACTTGTAAGCTGCTAACCGATTGGTTGAAACGCTTACAGTTCGCTCATTCTTTGGCGAAGGGTAACCAGACTTGGAAGTTGTGATAGTGAACAAATATTTGTTGAATATGTACGTAATCATTGCGCTTATGACATTTCATGTGCATTTCCCTTGAAACACTTTTATCCATAGAGTATCCATTTCTGTATGTACGTAATCGGCTTGTACTTGATATCGTAACCCCCTCTCATTCTACTAGGCCAATAAATTATATTCCAGAACATGCGCCTTTCACAAGAAGTCGGGACATATTCCGCTGATCAATGTTGGTACATTTGTATATTAAACATCCACAAGAATGAAACGGATGTTACAAACACAGGTGCTTGCGGTCTTCATCCCGTCTTTTCCTCTAAAACAATATAGAGACAACTGCCAATCTTTGAATCCGATATAAAGGCAATCTATAAACTGAGTTATGATACTATACCCAATGAGAGGCCACTTTACAAAATCGTGACGGACAGTTTATTTACATATGTCCATATTTGGATTCGGTAACAAAGTTTATTTTTGTGACAAGAAATTGAATTTTGTGTTCTATTTTCACTTTTGTCTAACAAAACTCAATTTCGTCCATAAAAACTGATTTTGTCATGACAGAAATGAATATTGTGTAAACAAAATTGAACTTCGTTTTCAATGTTCACTTTTGTCTAACAAAACTCAATTTCGTCCACAAAAAATGAATTTTTTCATAACATAAAGTAATTTTGTGTAGACAAAAATGAATTTTGTGTGCTGGAAGATAATTTTGTAAGACGAACATAATATTGTTGTGACAGAATTAAATTTGTGTACACAAAATTGATTTTGATTATAACAAGATAAAGTCCCAATTGGCGCCCCGTAGGTACTGGTAAAACAAGACTGACGCATTGTTTTGGTCTTTTAACAGCGTCAAAGTGATTCTGATAGTCACATTCGAGGTTTGACTTAAAAGTTTTCAATTCTTGATTGACATTATGTATTTTATCAGAAACAAATATTTTTGTGTGAATACCCAATGTTGATTTTATATACAAAATAATTCTTAATAGGACTTGTGGAATATCCCACTAATTTGTTTGCTTTAATATCGGGACATTTTATTGGGGAGTATTTACATAATTATAAGCTTTTCATGGTCATTGTATGATGACGGTGTTTGTTCATAAGGGAGAGGGGCGGATCCCAGAGGGAGACAGTGAGTGATATGGGAACCGGTCTCTCGTTGTACTGTGGGAAAAACGGGTATGCTCAGTTCTTTGGCTACCAGTTCTTACTGGGTTCTTGTCGTACTGCGGTCATTTTGATAATACATTGATGATACTGTTCGATGAAGATGATTAAGATAAATTCAGATTAACAGTATTTCATATTTTTCGGTTGTTTTATGTGTATGAAGTCTGTGTATTAATGTCTTGATAATTAGTTTGTGTTAATATGTGTAGTATAATAAAATAAAACTATATACCATACGTTCAAATGACAACTTTACGATATGACAGGTTGATAATTCGCCAATACATCATTACTGCGGTCTAAAGTATGCATCAACTTTGACTTCTTTGAATTTTAATACGTTTTAAGACAATGTTATGGCGGTGAAGTGTTTTGAAATTATCAATTAAACCGAAATGCAGGAACTACATTAAGCATGACCTTTCATAACTCGGAAATGACATGACAATGTAGACAAGGCGATATTTACCTTATATAGTATGTTAGGTAATAAGTCAAATGATGTACACACATTAGTAAAAATATAATTAATGTTCAACGTTTAGATATAGGAATAAATATATCCACTGATATAGGTCGGTCTGCTATGTATACGGTGACAGAGAGATACACATATATGTAAAGTCAATGATGACAATTGTTGGTTACTATAATTGTAAAGAGAGAGTTTACAAACATTAACTTATTAAAAATACTTATGCACTGGGACCATAGTGACGATGATATAGTTACATCCAAGGTTTTCTGACATACAGGTACATCAAACTTAATTGCAATATGTTTACACTGAATATCTAGCGCTTGGAATCATCAATGTGAAGCATTGCCCTAGTGTTAAAATGAAGACAAGTACCTTATATGGGTCAGAATGGAAAATGCTAAACTATTGTATTGATTTTTAACATTTTTTTAACAATGTTAAATGCGTTCATGTAATGAATATAGAAAACGAATTAGTACCCGTTATCAGCATAGAATGGCTTATACCTGTACAAAATGTATATACCAGGGTAAAACCAGTAGGTTGCAGATGTATGTCCATTTGAATGAATTAAGACAGATTCTGGGGGTGGGTGAATACAACACACAGGAATTAGCACAAAAAAAAAATTCAATACATCACCATGTAACTGTAGTATGATACTAACAAAGTCCAGAAAAAAAAAGAAGAAAAAAAAAAACGTAAGAAGTAGGTCACACAAACTAAAGGTAAATACACCGGTAATATCAAGACATTAAACAGCAACTCTCTATTCAAATCACATGAATTCGTGTTGAAGCTTTCTTGCTAATAGTCCCATTTTACGGTGTAACTCTAGGAATTAACTATTTTTTATTAATTTTTTAATGGTAGGTTCATATTTCAATTATGAGTAATAAAGGGAAAACGCTTTTCGTCAGGCAATAACTCTATCAGTGCATTATTATAGCATGTATGCATGTCTTTGCAAGTCAGGTATAAATAAACGCATGTAATATGGAAGTAGGTTACGCTTTCATCTATGCCGTCGTCTACCTTGTCCCTATACTTGTAGCTCACTTTGGTGGAGGATTTCACTTACTATATATCATCGGGCAAGCGTTCTAATTATCCTTCTATTATGCTACAATACACACATTGTTTCTATTGTCACGTACCATTACGGAAAGTCTATTATGTTCATTGAAATTCAGCATAATTATGTTAATGTAGTGTTTCATCGATGTATTTGTTTGAAATTTCTTTAATGTAAAGTATGTACACTTTTAAAACCATACTGGATAGGACGACTATATTCCAGTTACATCCGTTATTAGTCAATTTAGTGCGCCTTTTGTATTTAATGTATTTTAATCAGCTTGAGTTCGTTAAGAAAACAGAAATAAGTTCATATTATCTGTCATTCTTAGAAAACGTTCCACAAATCAATTTAGTATCCAATTAGGAACATGTCTGACCTTGTTAATATCTTATCAAACAGGATATTATTCTATAAAAGTTCATTTGTTTCCATTTTCAAAATGTTCGATTTTTTTTCTTTGGTATTGTATAGTACAATATGGTTTTCTAAAGTAGGATTCGAAACTCATGTTAATTAAAATTTTAAAATTGATTTGTAATTCAAATGAATGTTAGAAGGATTCTACGTAATCGTCTACTTTATAAACTAATCTTTAGGGGGATTCACGTAGATGTCATTGATGTACTCGACATTGCTCATTCACAATGTTGAGATACACTTATGAAGTGTTTATATATCAATTATGGTAACCGACTTTAGTATACTTATTATGCTAATGCATGTTTATCTACCAGTGTTCTGGGAATAGTTCGTAGGTTTTTGTTTTTGAAATACAAATGTATCCGACTAGTATGACATAAATCGCGTAGTTCCTTCGAATGGAATATTTAATCGAAATATACAAAACACTAACAGCGAGTTATACAATGTACGACGTTGACGAGATAACAGTGAATAAAGAATACACTAGAAATACTAGTACTGTTGCCAATGGTTGTTTAAATATATGACAATATTGTGAAATATATAACAATGGCAAAAGCAGAACAATAAACAAACCATTTAAAATGCCTGTTATTATACAGTCTGTCTATTCTCCTTTTCTGTGATCGACACATTTACATATGGCAAAAATTCAAACAAAACATATTGTTTTATTATGTTATTATACTAATTCCCATTGTTAATACCGTTTGATTAATTTTATGCAAGTGATTAACTACTCTTTGAGCTGGCGCATAGACATAACATTAAAGTGATTTCCACATGAATCCCTGGTACCTTAAATTGAAATGTAAGGGGAAATAACTATGTGCACGAATAAGTCGCCAAGACATCCTTAATACGGTGTATAGTATACATCAATTTTGAGTTCTTTAAATTTAATGCGTTTTTAACGCAATGTTATGGAGGTGAAGTGATTTGATGATATCAATTAAACTGCAATTCATGACCTACATTAAACATGACCTTTTATAACTCATGACAGTGTAGACAAAGTGACATTTATACCGGATATAGGCTGTTATTTCTATTGCAAACTTCCTCGAATAAAACATCAAAACGATATGTTTGGAACACTGCCAGAGAGTTCAAAGACGCTGATGAGTTATTAAACATGTTTGAATGGATAATGAACAAATGATAATACATGTTTTATTAAAGAAACAAATATTCCAAATAAAATATTAATTTTGGTAAGTAATAAGTCAGATGATGTTATAAAAGTAGTTTAGATATAATTAATGCTCGGCGTTTAAAAGAAGGAATAAATGTATCCACTTATAGAGGGCGGTCTGCTATGTATACGGTGACAGAAGGATACACATATATGTATAGTCAATTATGACACTAAAATTGTAAAGAGATAGTTTGCAGACATTTATCGATTTAAAATACTAAAGTGCTGGGGCAATAATAACAGTGGTGTAATGACATGATAACATCCAAGGTTAACAGACATACAGGTATAATCAAACTTAATTAAAATATGATTACACTGAATAACTCGAATAAGACCGAATGTTAAATACGTTCATGTCACGAGTATAAAAAATCTAAGCATTAATCGTTATTAGCATGGAATAGTTTTTTACATGTGTATGTTATGACCAAACCCGTAGGCATTCAAGGTAGCGCCAGACTTGTCTTTACAAGTATTAATAAACGCATCTGGGGTGGGAGTGGGTTACGTTTTCATCTATGCCGTCGTCTAACTTATACCTATACTTTTAGATTACCTTTTTTAATTTTCCTTCTATTATGTTAAAAATACATCAGGTTTCAGGGAAAAAAATGGACCCCAATAATTCACGGTCCCTGGCGGCCGCCATATTTGTTTTCAAAATTGCCTCCAAAACACACCTTCTGCGACCCATATCTTACGTTCTATACCAGCTAGACCCAAACTTTAAACGTATACACCAATATTATTGATGCTTAGGAACATTCTGATGGCGTTTAACTTCATTGAGAAGGACCGCGATTTTGAATTTCAATACGGTCGCCAACTTTGCGAGCTATATCTGTATATAATACATCTAATTAATTAATCTTGCTTTAAGCAAATAAACAGAGAGTATCCATGCTTTTGAAGTGTTTAATACATAAATAATTTGATTATTATTTTGATTTATACGGCAATGTTGGATTTCAAAATAACCGCCGTTTTGAAATCCAACATTACTGTATAAGCTCAAGTTGTTTCTTTATTTATCTGTAAAAATCAAGTTAACACTCTTAAACGTCTACACGGTTAGTATTGATACTTATTGTTTTTATTACTACTTAGGGTCATTTTGGTAGTGTTAAACTTCATGTAAAAAAGAGGCCATTTTGTATTCTAAGATGGCCGCCAATTTACTACTTTGACCTAAATATGTATATAATAATAATATCACAATTGATTTAGCTGACTTTCAGTTAATAAAACAACCTGCAAATACAGTGAGTATTTATATTTTAACGTTTCCTAAAATATAATTAGATTCCTATTTGAATTTCAAAATGGCCTCCAATCTGAAACTCAAGATGTCCGGCAGTATCAAATTAAAGGTAAATGAATTAATAAATTTGCCTGATAATTTCGGAAACATTACGTAAAAAAATGATATTAACTTCTTCTACAAATATTAGGCATACCATTATTCTCTGAACCAATCTGAATAGATAAATTAAATACAGACGTAAAAATTCCATAAAGCGGGTCGCTTATGATCCCCGACGTCGTCCTTATACACACACTGTGATTAACTTTCACAACGGTCATTAGAAAACGTTTAACAATTTCATCATTTCGGACCGGTAGCGGACCTTTAACTCTTGCAGAGTACAGCAGCCTTGAAAGCATGCCCGTCACCCATTTTCATGCCAAAAATATAGTTATAGTTCTAGAATGAAATTTTACACGATAGCAATATTTGTCATTCTCGAAAGAACACTCGTACAAGAACTATAGCATGTAATTGGAAGTAGCCTATCCTGATGGAGATCTTCACTACATCAGCACAATGTCCTATTGGTATACCTTACACTGTCTACAAATGCAAGATGTACCCAAACATTACATAAGATACTGTGGGAACTCATTAATGTCATTTGGAAGAGATATAGGATATCAGATAAACTGAGATAAACTGTGTTTCCGAAAGATTCAAATTGCAAACAAAACAATAACAATTGAGGATTATATCATTTATGTATGTGGAATGGAGGATCGTATTTGGATATTTACCTCGTCTGACATGACCCCTGGTGGTACGTCTATCAAATTGCCTGTGGCGACACTAAGAATAAACTACAAGCAAAACCCGAAGTTAGTCATGATGACCGCTATGTCAAAGCGTTACAAATATAAGCTGATCCTCCGAGGTAGAACTCCCAATATCATTACTGACTTAAGAGATAAACTGGTATAGACAACAATAAGCCTTCAAAGAGAAAATATATACGGGCATTAAAACGTGCAAATTCTGTAGATGATTGACAAGAATTGAAACCACATAGACAGAAAACTAACTCAGTCAGATATTGGTCATCTGGAACCTTGGATTTTAGTTCCGTTTAACGTCGATATATGACAAAAGGTGGGAGCGATACCTGCAAGCTAATGATTGTGCCATCAGGAACTCTTGCGCGTTATACAACCCCACCTCCTTAAAGAAAGTAAAGCTATCGCCCTGAGAAGATGCTAAGTAAATTGGCAGACATCTTGAAAAAAGTAAACAACAAAGAAGTCGCAGCCACTAAAATAAAGAACTTTAATCACATTTGCTAAAGGTAAAGAGCGATGGCAGATGATCTGAAGAAGGAATTTATATATACAAATGAGCAGAATTAAGGTTGTGTTCTTGGATCATAAGGTGAATTGTGTTTGTCTAGATGTGTTTATGGATGACTATGAGGAAGGAGGGAGACGAAGGGTTAGTTGGATATATCAATATCCTAGAATGTATAAATGGGTGTTCCTGTTTCCTGCATGTTCAACGTAAAAGCTATATCCAACATTGTACTGTCAACAACAGGAGAGAAGGCGCCCGATTGATCGCAGTAGAAGTGACAATGTTTGAGCTTGGTGTTAAAGGGCAGTGAATTGGACAATCGCTGTTGACTTTCGACTTTGAAGATGTTCCAGTTGAAGAGTCGATAAAGCCCATGAAGGATGATCCTCTGGTGACGCCTGTAGAGTAACAATTCGGGGTTTATTCCAATATCATTCAAGACATATCATATTATCAACATGTTAAGAGTGGTTACTTGATCGATCACTTACAGAGTGAAATACGGAAAAAAATAATTTTGTTAAACGGTACAAAAGTTTCAATACTCTCACTATATTTGCATGTGTTTATTTGCTTAAAGTCAACTTACCTAATAATATGTATTTATTCAGATATAGGTCGCAAAATTGGCGGTCATCTTGGAATACAAAATGGCTGCCCTTCTACATGAAGTGTAACACTAAGAGAATGTTTCTAAGTATCAATGATATGGGTTAAGACGTTTAAAGTGTGGGTCTAGCTAGTACAGAACACGAGATATGGGTCGCAGAAGGTGTTTTTGGCAGCCATTTTGAAAATCAATATGGCGGCCGCCAGGGACCGTGAATTTTTGGGGTCTATTTTTTTCCTGAAACCTGATGTCCTAAAGAAGCCATATGCAAAGTTTCATGATTTCTTCAAAATTCGAACGATTTTGCCAAAAAATCGACCTTAGCCGCTCCACTATACGTACATTGTTTTTATATCACGTAACATTACGGAAGGACGATTATGTTCATCGAACTCAGCATAATTATGTCAAGATACTGTTTTATCAATTTATTTATTTAAAATTTCTCTATTATAAAGTATGCACACTTTAAAGCCATAATGAATAGGAATATAATCCAGTACTCTAGCATCCGTTATTCGTCTTTTTAATGTTTCTTTTATTAACTGTATTTTAATCAGCTTGAGTTCGTTAAGAAAACAGCAATGAAAAAATCTTAGAAAACGTTTCACAAGTCAATTGATTGTCTGATTAGAAACATGTCTGACCTTTTTAGTATCCTATCTATATAGATATTGTTCTTAAATAGTACTGAGGTTTTCACTTTCAAAATGTTCGAAATTTTCTTTAGTATTGCATAGTACAATGTGGTTTTCTAAAGTAGGATTCGATACTCACATAAATACAAATATAAATTAAAACATAATTCAAATGAATGTTTGGGGGATTCTACGTAATCGTCTACCTTATAAACTAACCTCAGGAGGATTCAGTTAGATGCCATTGATGTAATATTTGTACACTGTATTACCAGTATCTACCAGTATTCTGGGAATAGTTCTTAGGTGTTTTTTTTTAAATATCCTACTAGTATGACATAAATCGCGTAGTTCCTTCGAATGGAGCATTTAATCCAAATATAGAAAACACTAACAGCGAGTTACACAATGTACGACGTTAACGAGATGACACTGACAGTGAGTGAAGAATAAATCCAGGGGAATACTAATACTACTACCGATGATAATTTAAATACATGACAGTATTGTGTAGTATATAACAATGCAAAAGCAGAACCATACACTCTTAGCTGATGATACCCTACTTATGGACTGCTCCACTGGGTAATTTGAAAAACCTCTTGGATATAGCATTCGATCTCTTCTGCAAATGGCGCTTGAGTCATAATCCCGTAAAAATTACAATGGCAGTAGAAAGCGCGTTCCAAAGACTGAATGTAAGCTAAGACAACCGATACAATGGGTCACCACCAAAGAGTACGCGGCAATAATTTTTACTGAAAATTTCCACTGTAATAAAAACATCAGGTCATCATGTGCGAAAGGGAGACAGATTCTGAATTCTCTGATTAGTGTTGGCATACACAGTGGAGGTATGAACCCATTGAGAAGTTGTAAACTCGTGCAATCTATGGTTCAGTCAGGATTTTTGTATGGATCGGAGCTTTGGGCTAATCCAACACAACAATCTCGCCTAGAACTCGACATTGTGCAACGATACGCCGCCCGGAAGCGCCAAGGTTTCGAGCAAACGTCTCAATCGTTAGTCACAACAATCGCCATCGGGCTATTAGACATCTACGCCGAGGTTGATCGTAGAAAGCTCATGTTCTTCAATAAGCTTTGTGCGGCAAGTAGTAACTCTATGTGGAAAATTATCTTTAAGATTAGATTGTGCTCCTTTATTTTCGGTGATATAATGATGAAAACAGAATTTTTTGTTCGCGATATATTCTTCATTGCGGGAAATCTAAACATCTCATCCCTGTTGCTGGACTATGTGTTCGAAGGATTGTGTCCTTCGCAAACAACATGGAAGAACTTTTGCAGAAAAAAACAGTCAAACATTTATATTAGAAAAACTGGCAAGACGCTATGATATATTCTAAAAGAGTTCAGACATACAATTCAATTTACTACACTCATGGTCCTAACCCGCTGTGGCTACTGAGTCTAGAATACCCGAAATATACATGGATACTTGTCGAACTGGTAAAACTATGATAGCGTCATGAGAAAAACACGGTGACATGTACAATATGTAAGAAAGAAACTAATAACATAACGGTTCATTTTCTAGTCCAGTGTCCGGCACTATTCAAAAGTCGCGATGCATTATTAAAGTTTTTATTAAACGTATTAGGCGTATCGGATTACGTAAAATTCGACCATTTAACAGACGAAAGACAATGCAATTCGTTTATCATGGAAGTTTAAATAGCATTTACTTGGACCACGAAAAGTGGGCTTTAATGATGATGAACATTGCTGATCTGGTGCCTGCAATGATCTCAGAGATGAACACTCTTCTATGATTTTGTATATACTTTGTTGTTTTGATTTGATGTAAACAAACGATATGGTTGATGAAAATCTCTAACCAGAAAAAAAAATCTATCTATATATTCTGATATTTTACAGTTGTTCTCTGATTCTGATTATAAGATGAAAATAATGTTTATATGCATGAAGGTACGACTGTGGCATTATACTACATTTGTGTATTTCCAGAAGACTATTTACGACACCTGGTGCATATGCATGTAGCTTTAAGTTGTATATACTATAACTGCAGGACATATTGACTATGTTATTTTCTCTTTACTGATCTATTAAGGTTTTACAGTCAGAAGGTTTTATTGATGAATTAAAGTTTAAAAATCGTTTAAATGGACAGACAAACATGTATGATCCTTATAAACAATAGTGACAACATCAAAGGTATTCACTGTAAAATTATTCTGTTTATTCCTAGATTATGTTTAGATGGAAATATACTTGCAGAAATCACTTAACCATTACTAATAACACCGTAGAAATGTAAAATGGAACTATAAGTATAGAACAGACCTTGGTCTCATGGTCTGATTATGTATACTCATTTCACTGCACTTGGATGTAAACATAATCATTTAGGCAGTAAATGTGTTTGGCAGGACTGCCGATAATCATTTTCATCTCTTATTATAGTACTAAAATCAAAACGGATGCATCTTAAGTGTTGTTATTCTTAAATTAATTGTTGACAACCTGTGGTGGTGAATAATAAATTAAAAGCTTTTCTTCATTCTTGGGTATGACAATTACGGTACATATTTTAGGTATGGAAGACGCATTCTTAATTCAAAGTTAAATATCTTACATATGTAAATGAGTATAGCACTGATTCATTTTTTTGTATTTGACTCCAGATAAGAAATGTTGATATAAAGTTTCCTATGGATTTTGACCTTTTATATTCGGTGTATGTTGTATATTTCCCATTCTGTGTCAAGTATTTATAACTAGCATCGTTTTCAATATTATAACAGTGATCAGAAAAGTGAACGAATCCATCTATGTAAAAGTCTTCCATATTTGTGCTTAGAATACCACTTAAATATATTATATGTTAGTTTTAATATATTGAGTTTCAAGTTAATGTTAAGTACACTTATATTTCGAATATCCTATTTTATATTTGGCTTTGGTGTGTATCAATGATCATCGAGTATTGATCTCAACAGATATTACAGAGTACTGTCAAATAAAACTAATAGCAAACAATTAAAAAGAAAAACCTTCAAGCAGTTTTTTTATACTTGTTTAGATTTAAAACATTTGTGGATGGAGAAAACGTTCATTGGAATACACTTCTATTTCGAAAAGGAAGGACAAAATCTTCAAAACCACCTACTAAACCAAATTGAAAAGACTATATTTAAGTGGTGTAATGCCATGGTTATACTCAATGTTTTCATACACATGTAAAGTGAAAAATGATTAAGACCATTCCCAATAAAATGTTTCCCTTTGTGAGACATTTGAAATAAGAGGACACACTAATATAAAAATTATGAAAGAGTTATTGTGATACAATTATATCAAAACCAAGGAAACATTTTGAATATGCCAAACGTTCCTGCTATAAGCAGTATCACCCCAAAAAGCATTTGACGGCATATTTTATTTATATAATTTATATTATATTATAATGTATGTGGCATATATTATTAATGCCACGTTATTTGTATACGTTTGGATTTGTTTATACAGCAATCTAGTAAATAAGTAATAATTGTAATAATATTGAATTAATGCTATTGTGAGGAAAACAAATATAACACAAAAAGGTCAACAATAAAACAAGACAATACATCACCGTGTAACTGCAGTAGGATACTCACACCAATCTAAAAGAGACGAAAAGTAAGGATTAGATAATAGACAATAAAGATTAACAGACAGGTAATACCCAGACATTTAACAGCATCATAGACATAAAAAAATGTTTTTAAATCTGCTATACAACTTCGAATAAAATCACAGAATTAGTATTGAAGGAATTCGAGGCAGTTTAAAAAAGAAAACAATATTTGAAGAAGAAAACAATCTTCAGAATTTGCAGTTATTTCTGTTCACTGAATATGCCGACGTTATATGGTTAATTAAATCGTTATTTTGACAGGTAAAGACATAAGACGGGCAATATCCAGACATCAAACGGTGTCATTATTAAACACGCATACTGATATGGAGACGTATTTGACTGGGATCGATCATATACGTAATGTTTACCATACATTCTATAAAATCCTTTACTTCATACATCTTTCGAGACTAATTTTCGACACAGTGTTACACATATATAAAGATGTCCGTATAACTATAGAGCCAAAGGCCTATTGATCGATCAAAAATCACGTGTTAAAACATTGAATACTTTTTTCACGCATGTACTTTTATTCACTCATGTACAAATGCGACGTTCTTGACCCGAGTTAATATATTGTAGTTGATTTAATTTTTTAATTTTTGAACTATAGAAAGTAAAGTCAAATACTTCCCCGTATCCGTATGCGTATACATATACCACATATTCTAAGTATCACTATTAAGCATGTACCGAACTTCAAGTTATACATGTACATTAATAACTCTAACTTTGAGATTGATATTTGGGTTTTCACATATACCAACTGTGGAGTGCGGGGGGTTATTCCACGCTTTGCGGCTCTCTGTTTGTGATTAAAAAGACTAGGTATGGTAAGGGTCTTTTGTGGCTCCAAAATCCGCTATTTTTCAAAATGTGTTATTTGAAGATGTTATTCTTGCATTTCAAATATTATACATACCTCACATACCTAATAGTGTTATCATGTAATATAGCACTTCTATTTGCCATGACAACCATTTTTATTATACACAAATTTTGCAAAATGTGAAAAAAAATCATCAGATTTAGCCTTTTTATGCAGTTTTTTCATCTAGTTAACATAGAGCGCATTCTAGAACAAACTTTATATTTCTCAAAGTGATGTATTCTGCGTGTCTGCTAATTCCCTTAAAATATAAAGTTTGTTCTAGGTTGTGCTCTATTGCTTTTAAAAGAAAAAAACTTTAAAACATATGAAAAAAATGACAAAATTTTCAAGTTTACCAGGGTTATATAGCAAAAAACATACTTTCAACAAAAATATCATTAAATTTTTAACGTATTCATTATTTCAAACGCAGCAAATTATTTTCTAAAATTATTTTCTAAATATTTAATTTGAAAGGTGGTGTTCAAGCTAATGTTAAAAATCCCATAGAAACTGCCCACAGCCCAATTTTCTTGAAACTTTGCATATTGAAGGTACTATTTGTTGTCCCTTTAAAATGACACTTCTTTTTCCTTTTGTGATTTTAAAAAGGCCCAATGGGCCTGCATTCTTTGTAGTCGATTTTATTAAAACTACCTTTACAAACATGCCAAAAAAGATTAGCCTTTGTTAAATATTCTACATTCTTTATTCATCAATCATTTGAGTAGATCGTATACTTTATATTTAAGTCATTTCTTTTAGATTTTAATCAGAAAATTTTGTTTGAAATAATATTTGTTTACGAAAAAGTAACACTTTTTGCAAAAATCGAAAACGAAACATTGCTTTTTGTCATCTCATTTCACGCCGTTACTGGTTTTGTCCACAATTTTACCCCCATTTAAAAATACTCCCATGACATTTTCTGTCTATGTGTAAATTAGGTTCAAAATCAAAATCCGGGAAAACTGTTTTTGAGTGACTTAAAAATAGAGAGTGCATGTAGCAACGGACCACTTCTTTGTTAGTATACCTAGTTATACATTTCTTGTTTATGATTCCAGAGTCCGATATAAGTGAAAATCAGTGTACAGTAATACTTTTTATTGCTAAATATCATGGTAACACCTTTTAAAATATTGGTTTGGTTGCCATGGTAACAAAACGGAGGCCTATGATTGGCTGGAATTTAAATGATGTCAGAATTAAGTGAAAATTGGTATATAGAGGTTACGAGGTATGCTGAATAACATGGTAACACTTTCAAAAAAAGATGGGTTGCCATGGAAACAAAATGGAGGCCTTTGATTGGTTGAAATTTAGATATTGTCAGATTTAAGTGAAAATTGGTATATATGGGTTATGAAATATGCTGAATAACATGGAATCCCTTTTTAAATGATTGTTTGCCATGGAAACAAAATGGAGCTCTCTGATTGGTTGAAATTTATATTTTATTAGATATTAGTGAAAATTGGTACATATGGGTTATGGGGTATGCCGAATGAGATAGTAACAGTTTTAAATGCATTGTTGCCATTGTTTCGAAATAAATGCCGTCTGATTGCTCAAAATTAATATTGTAGTCTTTGTGGTGCTAGTATTATTTTTTAATTATACATATTTTATTTGAAAATCAAATGTAACTCTGTTTCCCTCTTTAATCATTTTTTAATTCAATTTAAGATAGTTTCTATCTACATAAGAGTAATAGATAATCTTAATTTGTATCTTTTGAGTTTGAGTTGCTGACGAAAATATATTTCTTTCCAATAATTATTTGATTTCTGATACGAAAAGAGAAATTATTTGTTTCACCCAAGAGCATATCTAGTTGTTAGGCTTTTTTGTACTGTTAGGGAAGATGCATGAAAAGAAATGCAATAATTTTAGAATACATATGTTAGTTAAGAATTTTTTTATCACTAACTGTTGTTTTATTATGGTGTCTATGATCAATTTTGAATTTATTGTCAACTAGGGCAAATATTGATTTTTTAGAAAATCCCCCTCGCTACATTTCAGCGTATGAAATGCTTTTTTCCCAGATTTCAATTTAAAAAAAAAAGTATCTGTTATAGGATTATACCTATAGCATGTTTTTTAAATGGTTTAAAAGTGTGGACAAAATCGATAACATGCCAAATATTTCGAGCAAACCCAACATCCTCAATTTGTATCCTGACAAAAATTTGAGGTTTTTTTTTTGCTTCAAAATCAATTTGTCGAATAAAATAAAATCGTAAATATCATTATAAATGGATATGAAATAAAGAATGAAGTATCTTTTATTAACAAAAATAATTAAAAAATAAAAATTATGTTCAAAAGATGGACACAAGGGGTCCCCTTGCCACATACCCAAAGTAATTTTAGAAAACATCATTTTAGGCCCTTTATGCCTTTAAAAAAAAAAAAAAATAAATAAAAAGCACATAAAAAGTAGATATGTACCTAGACCTTTAACACTGCAAAATTTGAAAAAAAAAATCGGCGCGTGGGCGGATTTTGCAACCCCACCTTTGGTAGATTTAGGGGCCAAAAAGAGCCATTACCATATCTAGTCCTTTAACCAAGTTGTTATACGAAACCGTACACTAATGACTATACCAAACCCGAATTTTGTGCGTACCAAACGCGTACACTATATAGTCATAATATGTTCACTAAACATCATCGATTATGGCACAAAGGATGTATTTATGATAAATTTGAAGTGGTAGATCGTTTTTGTTTTATCGTAATTCTTCATTCAAGATCTTATCTTAATGAAATGCATCCGATATCATGAGATATTTTCATATTTTCACGCATTTGTCTCAGTTTTGTACGGAAATGCAATCCATGTTACATGTTTAGATATAAATAAAGGAGACCTTATTCTCATTTCTACATACAATTGTGGAACAAATTAAAATTTTACGCTTTCACTGTTGTAATTTTTTATTGGTTTCGATAAACAAATGAAATAATATCGAGCTTTTGAAGCGATTTAGCAGGTACCCCTCTCATTTTT
>SAYR01077585.1:24920-117282 GCA_004382745.1 Argopecten irradians irradians | reverse complement strand
ACGAAGTGATGTTTGGTAACTAATCTTTATACGGCAACATACATATTTGTCCATTCCAATAATTGTCTCAACTTAATTCATCATAAAAACCTTATGGATTACAATCCATAAGAGAAGACAACATAGCATGTCAATAAGTTTTCCCAGTTATAGCACATATAACATTAAATATATGTATTTGCACCAAGTATCGTAAATAGTCTTCTGGAGAAAACAGTATAATGTTACAGTTCATATATCCGGATGATATCATACCTTCGTGCACGATAATAGTTATATTTCCACATATATTTCAATTTAAAGTACCAATGATTCACGTGGAAAAACATATTATTGTGATATATTATGTAGTATTGTAATATAATTAAGCAATCAGTTAGGTAATAATATTTCCTGGATTTACATTTCATTCACTCACAGTTATCATCTCTTTAACGTCGTATACCTCCCTTAAGTGTTTTTAAATATTCCGTTTTCATGTTTCATTCGAAAGAACTACGCAATTTATGTCATACTGCGCGGTCATTCCAAAAATGAAATCTAAGAATTATTTCCAGAACACTAGCTTGTCTTATAAGCCACGCAAACAATAGAAAAAAAACATATTAAACATAATATGCTGAGGTTATAAGCCTTTTGTTATAATTGACAAAAACACGTCGGCGTCATTATCATGGACACTAGTACAACTGATGGCCTCTTAGTGAGTCCTCCCCAAATATTAGTTGATACATGCAGACGATTACGTAGGATCCCTCAAACATTCCATTGAATAGTGTTTAATTTATCTGAGTATCGAATCCTACTTAGAAAAGTCACATTGGTTAAGAGTGTTGTTTGTTGTAAATATATTGTATTCCTATGATCCATCCATAATTTTTCACCTATAAACATCGTATAACTCGTCACCAATGTTTCATATTTTCCATTTAATGTTCCATTCGCGACAGTATGCACTATCAAAGAGAGGATTTTGAATATTTTGAAAAGCGAAAACCAAGGAATTATTTTAGATCCATATTTTCTATTTCTTTTTTCTTCTTTTTTCTTCACCCAGATAAGAGAATATTCCCAACTATTGTGAGCAAGTTGCTTATCATTCTATTTTTTAAAACCTATTGTTGTTGTCTCAATATTTAAATATCAGTTCGTTCGTATGAGTTATGTTAATTTGCTTCGCAAAGGATACACGGAGCTTACTATTATATTAGCCTGACCAAGTTCAAAGATCTAACAAAAGTTTTCAAGTTTGTCGAAGCTACACCTACCCACTATATGGTAACGGGATCCGGCCCCGGTTGTTTGGATATCTACTTCTGGAAAAATCGTACCCCGGAACAAATTAAAATTTTACGCTTTCACTGTTGTAATTTTTTATTGGTTTCGATAAACAAATGAAATAATATCGAGCTTTTGAAGCGATTTAGAAGGTACCCCTCTCATTTTTTGGGGTACGATTTTTCCAGAAGTAGATATCAAACAACCGGGGCCGGATCCCGTTACCATATAGTGGGTAGGTGTAGCTTCGACAAACTTGAAAACTTTTGTTAGATCTTTGAACTTGGTCAGGCTAATATAATAGTAAGCTCCGTGTATCCTTTGCGAAGCAAATTACATAACTCATACGAACGAACTGATATTTAAATATTGAGACAACAACAATAGGTTTTAAAAAATAGAATGATAAGCAACTTGCTCACAATAGTTGGGAATATTCTCTTATCTGGGTGAAGAAAAAAGAAGAAAAAAGAAATAGAAAATATGGATCTAAAATAATTCCTTGGTTTTCGCTTTCAAAATATTCAAATCCTCTCTTTGATAGTGCATACTGTCGCGAATGGAACATTAAATGGAAAATATGAAACATTGGTGACGAGTTATACGATGTTTATAGGTGAAAAATTATGGATGGGTCATAAGTCCATAGGAATACAATATATTTACAACAAACAACACTCTTAACCAATGTGACTTTTCTAAGTAGGATTCGATAATGAGATAAATTAAACACTATTCAATGGAATGTTTGAGGGATCCTACGTAATCGTCTACATGTATCAACTAATATTTGGGGAGGATTCACTAAGATGCCATCAGTTGTACTAGTGTCCATGATAATGACGCAGACGTGTTTTTGTCAATTATAACAAAAGGCTTATAACCTCAGCATATTATGTTAATATGTTTTTTTTCTATTGTTTGCGTGGCTTATAAGACAAGCTAGTGTTCTGGAAATAATTCTTAGATTTCATTTTTGGAATGACCGCGCAGTATGACATAAATTGCGTAGTTCTTTCGAATGAAACATGAAAACGGAATATTTAAAAACACTTAAGGGAGGTATACGACGTTAAAGAGATGATACTGTGAGTGAATGAAATGTAAATCCAGGAAATATTATTACCTAACTGATTGCTTAATTATATTACAATACTACATAATATATCACAATATAATGTTTTTCCACGTGAATCATTGGTACTTTAAATTGAAATATATGTGGAAATATAACTATTATCGTGCACGAAGGTATGATATCATCCGGATATATGACTGTAACATTATACTGTTTCTCCAGAAGACTATTTACGATACTTGGTGCAAATACATATATTTATGTTATATGTGCTATAACTGGGGAAACTTATTGACATGCTATGTTGTCTTCTCTTATGGATTGTAATCCATAAGGTTTTATTGATGAATTAAGTTGAGACAATTATTGGAATGGACAAATATGTATGTTGCCGTATAAAGATTAGTTACCAAACATAATTTATCAAAAGTACATTTTCTTTTTTCTTATACTTTTTGGAGCTGTAGTGTGTATTTAAATTTCATCGAGTAATGGTATCGACAAAAATTAAATAATTATGTATTTTGAATTAATCAGTTTTTATTGATCCTTTTAACTGTTTAGTTTTCATTATATTGAGTTTCAATTTATTATCAAATGCATCTCTTTTTCTAGTACCTTAACATATTTTGGGCTGCTTTGTGCATTAATGGCCATCGAAAATGATTTCGACAGAGATAAATCATGCATTTTTTTTTTTTGTAACTTTTTTATTTTTTCCAGACTTATTCTCATACAACAGTAATACATTTCCTCATCCTTACTTAGTAAACAAACACATTTCAATATGAATTATCATATCTGTAAATTATCATCTGTATTATTACAGTTATCAATTATCCTTATCTTATTCTTAATCAACACCATTCTTTTCATGCATTCTACTCAATCTTATTCTCTTTTTTTTTATTTATCTTGCACACACAAACATACACACTATCACACCCTTCCCTTACACCCACACTCACACACTTAAAGGATATACAAACTTATACATACTCACTTTGGTCAATTCTTTTTTATCCTATACACACATGCCAAAACATTCACACACACTTACAAATTATACAAATATACATATATGTACAATAGGGGAAGAAAGAGAGAGAGAGAGAGAGAGAGAGAGAGAGAGAGAGAGTAGTATGGGATATATTCGCTGGAGGTTTTGCAGTTCCGCAGAATTATTGGTTAATATTTTAAAATTATCAGATGTATTATTTCATTGTATTTCTAGTCGTGCCGTCAGAGATTGGGTGTGATTTCTATCAGCTTAATCCATTTTTTCCAATCTTGATTGAATTCTTCTTCACATTTATTTCCTTTGCCAATACTAATGTATTTCTGAATATCATAGTTTTCCTTTATAATAGATTTTAATGATGCTATTGATAGGTTTTGTTGTAGACATCTAGATCTATAAATGTATTGTTTCAAAATGAGTAAAATTAGGTTGTCAGTTTTGTAATATATGTTTCTATTGTTGGGTATACCAAAAATGATAGTCTTTTTATTGAAAGAAAAAGGAATAAATAATAAGTCTAGCAAAAATTCAAAATTTTCAAAAAATAACTGCACTTCTCTGCATTCCCAAAATATGTGTGTTATTGTTTCTATTTCTGTCTTACAGAAAAAGCAATGTGGATTTTCAGATAAGCCAATTTTAAATACGTATGAGTTTGTTGTGAGGATATGTTGATTTATTCTGTATTGTAGCCATTGAAGTTTTGAGCTTGAAGTAGCTCGGAAAGGGGTCAAGTATATTTGCCTCCAAGTTTCCTCATTAATTTCAAATAAATTGTTCCATTTTCCTTTACCAGAAGACCTAGTGTTATTTTGACAAAGTATGTGGTAGAATTCTTTTGATCCCTTTTTATGTTTAATAAAAATTTCTAAATTATTTGGTATAAATGGATAAGGCAAATTGAAATTATCAAACCGTTTGTGAGATAAGTACTCTCTACACGAATTTATAATTTCCTGGTAAGTTACAAAGTTAGTATTAAATCATGCATTTTTAATAATTCCGTTTTCATTTACCCTTTTTAAATGTAATACTGACATTTTTGGCAATATTTAGCTTACTGATACTGCACATTACCCAATATTATTTCTTCTGTTATAATAATAGTCGTGTACTTATTGTTTCACCATGAAGACGTCGGATACAATAGAAAACATTAAAAATTATGTATGTGTTCATATTTATAGTTAATTATATTTCAGAAGTGTTAACTCCCAAATCCACGTCAAGCTAGTTGTTAAAACAATTCTTATAGTTTTCTTTTTTAAGTTTCCCAATATTCTTACTTAACTACATTGAACTGTGAATAAAACTATATTGATAGCTAGCGAAAATTGTAAAATACTTTTATGGTTTAAAACAGTATGTGGACAGACAATGAGTGCATTGAAATTAAAAAAAAAAAATATTTAATTACACGTAATAATTAGGTTAGTTGTAATGGCCCCTGTGTTATTGTTATATTGAAGGAATATTATCATACGTTTCTTTCATAATTATGCTGTTGTTTGCAGACAAAATATGTTCCTTGGCTTTAAACGTGCAGGCATGCCAACAGTGATGTAATGTTATGGTTGCATCCAATGTTTTCAAACATACATGTAAAATGAAACGTAATTAAGACGTTGTATAATATTTATACTCCATTATCAATATTTCAGACGTGTTTACTCCCAAACTCACGTCAAGCTAGAAGTTAAAACAAAGCCTTGGGGTTTCTTTTCTTAAATTCCCTTCTATTATTACTTAACTACACAGAACTGTTATAAAACTTTTATAATAGCAAAGTATACAATACTTCCAGCGGTATTACATACTTTTTTAAACCTATTTGTGATAAAATGACGGAGAATATCGAGATATCAAACGGTATCATTACTAAATACACATTGAAACACATGAATTGAAAGTTGTTTAGATAATGTATTGATTTTTTTTTAATTCTTTATCTATTTTCATATTAATATCAAAGAGTTGCTTGTGTATCACTGCTAAACACATACAAAAATAGCTCTATTTTATAACAGACATTTGGCAATATGTTAAAATAACAAATATCTTATATCTTAATATCTTAAGGCAATTTTGTATATTTGAATATTTACCAAAATATTGTTTTGTAGCAGAATTTTATTGCCGAAACGTCTTTTATCAGCTCATTTAACCTTGATAGTTTTAATAAGGTAATCTTAGTCTACATTTAGTAGGCATCTTTCTATATAGTTCAGGAAATTTAGCACTGAAATCAGCTCACTCAAAATAGTAACAACAAAAAGTTTGTAAGTGGTTGTACCGTTATCGTTATCTCAAGTACACCACACAAAAAGTCACATTTGATTAGCCATTAGGAAAGGGTATTTTCCATATTAAAGTCAATATTGAAGTCAAGCATATTGTTCTATCAATATTCTATCATCGTTAAGAGGATAGGGGATGAAATGTATCGTAAAATTGGTATAGGTAATAAATTGCAGAATTTATTTGTATGCAATGTGGGTATACACTGTTTCTCAAATTATTACAAATGAAACATCTATATACCCTTTTAGATTGATGTCAAAATATGTAAAATGTATATATCTGATATTTTACATATTATATTGATTTTATTCTGCATCCGCATAAGAAGACACAGAAGGTGGATTTTCGCAATTCAGACCGTGACATTATCCACAGCCAGATGAATATTTAAGTCCATGTCGCATACATGTACATTGCTTTGTGTCATAAACTGACTTACTTTTGCACCTTATGATTTTCAACAGTTCCTCCAGTGCTTCGCCAATGCATGTTTTTACCGGTGTGTAAGTGTCATTCAAAAGTTACCATTCCCAGTCCCGAGGATCCATATCTGCCTTCTCATCCATCTACTGATGAACTTGGAAAAATACTATATAACTGTGGAATTCGGCTGCAGACGACGTGAGTGGAAGTGCGTTACATATTCAGACTCTCATTTTGAACACCAATTTTGCATGCGTTGAACTGGCATCGAGAAGTATTTCTGCCTAAACCTGCAACTGGGAATTGGTTTTGGGTATTTTCCAAGCCAGACCTTCCCCAATGCCGTATATCGTATACGGTATCGCATCCTGTAAGAGCATGCAGAAATCTGACAACCATTTTCACCAAGGCTTGTTTGTTTGCAGCATTTTCTAAAAACTGTTTTTCTTGGTCTGAAATGGTGTTTTATGGGAGAACAAAGCGTTTGTGTCAATAATTTTTCTGCGCTGGTGTATGGTATCCTTTATGAAGGCCCAGCAGCATGTCCATGAAATACAATAACAGGTTTATCATAATAAGTTGACACGTAGTTAACGTACAGAGTACAAATTGCGGCAAATGTCTCCCCCTTCGCAATGGTATCTTGTGTAAGAGAGATCTACCGTCAAAAATGTATTGCACATCATTTTTTGGGACAACGTGATCTGCAGCAGTCTCCGAGGGCTTATAACGCGTCCGCCAGAGAGAGTTTGTGTGTATCGCGCATAGTCTCAGTTGTATCAAACAAAGATGAGGGATAACTGCTTAGTTCAAATGCAAGCACTTAAGACACGTCATCCGATACTCTGTTTGCTGCAAGAACAAGTTTCTAAAACAACAGTTGTGGGCTTACGAAAATAACTTCACCATCAGTTTTTTTGTTCGGTGTGCGTTCAATGTAATCACTTGTTTGTTACATTTAAATGGTATGTTGAACACGTCTTAACGTTCAAGGACACCATCATTTTTTTACCAACTATGCAAGCCTTATGGATTAACGGCGGCAGTTTTCTAAGTGACTTGGTTTTTGAGAAAGGTTTGCGTTTTTTACCTAGTGAAAGAACATCATTGGTGTCTCTTGACGAGCTGGTGTGGATTCCCTATGCTGTTCGTTAGTAATGTACTTAACATATTTAAATGTTTGAAATGCCTCGTTAACTCTAGCACATACGGGCATGGGCAACAGCCATTGGAGACGCTGGAATTTTCCGTCCCCCCCTCATTCCTCGAGAAGTTTGTAAGCTTCGATTCAAGATGTGTTCAATGGCAATGTCAGTTAAAGTACCTACCCATTATCTTTCACTGCTGTGAAAAACGTGTAATTCCTTTTTGAATTCTGCTTGTACCTCTTGTCGTGTGTTATGGAGGACATGTATTTGCTTCAGACACACGAATGCCGATTTGAAATAAAGATTATAACCCGACACCGCAAAGTAAGGAAACATGCTATAAACAGCTTGTAGATGGAGTTTCCAGTGGACTGTGTGTTCAGCTGTGATGAAGCGTCTCAAAAAATCAACCAAGAAATCGCCGATTTTACCAGTACGAATACCTGCATTTGGGTGAGACATGTTTCACTGTTGGCTAAGCACAAGTCATATACCTGTGAGGTCAGCATAATCTGAAGTGCTGTGTAAGTGAAAAATGTCCTCTAACATATCTTAACACTGCTTTTCCTGACATCATGGGTTCAACGGCATTCGTTGTGTAAACAAATTCTAACATTTCAAAAACCCTGGCGATTGCATGATATGTCAGATCCTTCTCAAAAAGCTCATATGTTTATGAAATCCTTCTAGTCTTAGAAGAATACGCTTCGATGGACTGCTTTCAGTCTCGCTATGAATAATGGTTAGTTTCTTCCAATATAAATTCCGGCCGAAAGTAATTATTGATGTACTTTGTTTGTAGTCCAAAGATTCGGAGAATACGAAGTGTAGTGTAGAATATATGCATGACATATCACTGGATTTCATGTCGATCATTGCATGGAATACCGGGTGTGACACTTGCAACAATGTCCATTCCATAAAATATGTCGTGTCCATCGAGTGTTCTGATGCTATGATCAACAGTATCTGCTGAAAACTGAACCAAATTTGTATCTTTTGAATCAGGTTACTCCGAAATATGAAGAACAGAATCCCGTCCTATGTAACGTGTCTATAAGGAATTTATAAGCGAACTAACAGCTAAGCCAATCTGTAATGGTGATATGATGAACCGCGGCCTTACTACTTAAACCATTGCTTCACAAATGGAACACATTTTTAAATTTGCAGTGTTTTTCTTAATATTGTGGAAATAAACATCCCCAATGAGGTCGGAATGAATTCTACATTATTTTCAATATATGCCAAACACGATTGGGAAGGTCATTCCGTTTTGTTTGACTCCATATATTTTATGTCTGTGTTGATCAATTTTGCTGCGGCCAGTATGATTGCCATTTTCTTCGACTCCTTATTTTGGGTCTTTATCTGATTGTAAAATCCATTTAGGATTTCAAACGCAGTTGCTTAAAGTGTAACAACGTGTTGCTTGTCGTTCATGTATGTTATAACAATAGACTAGCCAAAATGTTTCAGTATTTTTTTTCCATATAAGTGTTTCCATATGCATTACAAGGATAGAGATATTCCTTTTAATCGACTAAATCATTTACAATAATTTGCCCGTCGTCATTATATTCACGATACTTTGCTGTTTGTAAAAATGCATCCAACTGATCCTAAATTCCTGTATTACCTTTCGGTGACTTAAGGTGTTTAATATTTTGCATAACTTGCTGAATGCCTTTCTCTGTACAGAAATTCACACTGCATAATTGATGATATCGGCATCGGCAGCTGGTAACTCGCGGGACATCCGTAAATATGTGTGTACCTGTTCAGGCCCAGTATCCTTCCGTGTAGTACATAAAGCTTCTATTTTGTTCTGGAATCCAGATGTTCTTACAGGGTAGGTTTTAAAACCACTTACATTTTCATTCAGATTCACATACTTTCTAAAAAAAACAGACTCTGTTTATCAACAGAGAATGGTTTTCCTGGTGATCTCAATGTTCTACTTTCTGTAGAAGAGCTTTGGCGGCTTGATCGTCGTATATCTTTGTGATGGGAAAATCACGGCGGCAAACACGATGAACAGTCTGTCCTGGATGTAGCGAGATATCAATGGTA
The DNA here is from genome assembly GCA_004382745.1 of Argopecten irradians irradians. Classification (NCBI taxonomy): domain Eukaryota; kingdom Metazoa; phylum Mollusca; class Bivalvia; order Pectinida; family Pectinidae; genus Argopecten; species Argopecten irradians. Next base: position 107,960 of record SAYR01077585.1, on the reverse strand, counting down.
AATATTCTACTAACACTTTTGTTGTAAAACAATAACTAATTTTGTTTACAACGGATTTGTAATTGTTTTAGACTAAATGTGTTTTACAAAAGCAAACTCTCACTATGTTTGCTTTATTATAATGCGTTTCAATGTCACATTCATATTATTTGTATCTAAAAATACGATTAATTGCGCTTAATAAATAGCTTAATCGATGTAATATAAAGCATACGAAATCCCCTTTATTATTGAACATTTCCCCTCATGGTATTCCATAATTTTTTTTCGATAGTCGGCTGTGACACATAGTTTGAAGCGATAAATCTAAATATTTCAGTCAAAAGTTTTATTTATTTCTTTAAAATGCATCGGTATACTTATTTTTAACAAGTTTTCCACTCATTTTTATAGAATAATACATTAGAAATATATTTTTGATCGAGTTCATGCCGTAACAATAAACTGTACTGTACTGTACTGTACTACGGTCAACAGAATAAATATTGTCTTTCATATTGACGGTTTGAAAAGTAGCTTACCGGAAACCAACTTTATTCTACGGTGGCCCATACGAGCGATCGGAATTGAAGCAATTTTTACGGAAAGTGTTTCGTAATAATTCGCTTTTCTTGATGATATTTCTGTGGCGACTGTTAAAATGTTAGAAAGTGTTTAAATGTGTTTTGTCATAAAAAGTCTGTTGTAATTATTTTGGGGTCAAATCTTATTTTTCCTAGACCAATAGTATATTTTCATTTTAAATCAATTAATGATTAATACGTAAATAATCCTAACTATGACGCAAACAATGTCTTAACAACTTGCACATGATGGGATTATGTAGTTTGAACAACTCACATGGAAGCAAATCTGGACAGAGATTAACCATGTATTTTAAGTTAATCAGTTTTTTATTTGCTACATGTATCAACCAACTTTCTTTCGCGGCAACTAAATTTCGTGATTTCCATTTCAAAACATGTTCATGAAGATTAACATTTGCTGATTTAAAAATTGAATGGAAATTCATATCAATTTAATTCAGTAATGGAGCTATTAGTTCACAGAGATGATTTTTTGTGAGTTTACTTAAAGCATTTAGTGATCTCCATTTTAAAACACGTTCGCGAAAACTGTTTTAACGCGAATTTCATTTTCGCTCCCATTGCCGTGTTTTTTGGGATTTTGGGGGGCAGCTCTGTTTCGCAAGTAATGTATCGAGCACTCGTGAAAAATTCCATAGTTTTCCAGTTGGAACCTGTGTTTAGACATCTTAAAGACATCATTGAAGTATTTTTATGAATATTTTACAATTAAATGAATTTGATATACTACCTTAGCAAATTTTGAGTAGTATATATTATACTGTCCAGTCCTACAATATTAAGCCTGGTAATAACCATCAGATAACTGTCGTCTCTGATAACTCTCTGATGCTCCGATTGAAGCTATATGTGAAAGTTTGTAATACGGAAGGTAAGGCGGTATGTTATTATACTGGAACATGGATGTGGTATTATACTAATCTAATCTTGTATCCGCCAAATGTGAGTTATACCAAAGTACATATTACATGAAAACATTTATCTGATGGTGTTCGTGTTAGTGTCACCGAATCCTTGATACGCTAACGTTATCAGTTTGAAAATCATTTATAAGTTGTTTTTTTTTATACAGTATACACGCATTTGTTTTTAGATATTCATATAAAATAAACCGTTATTAAGACAAGTTGCAATAGTATAGTTTGCTTTTTAAGAAATTGGAAATAAGAGTTCATACTAAGTTACAAGTTGTATATTGTTATCCAAAATAAGGAAGCTAGTTCGACTATTAAATGAGCTCATGCTATAAGCAGTATCACCACAAATGCCATATGACGCCTATATAAAACAGAAAGTATGCCACGATAATTGTATACGTTTGGATATGTTTTATAGAACAAACTAGTAAGTAGCATATAAGTACAATGGTATAGAATTAATGCTATTGTGAGGAAAGCCAATAAGGTAATACATCACCGTGTAAATGTAGTAAGATACTCACATGCTGAAAGAGAAGAAAAATAAGAATTAGATAACAAACAATAAAGATAAACAGACAGGCAGTACCCAGTAAACAGTATCATCCCCTGTTCTAGACATCATAATTTGGTTTGAATCTGCTATATAATATTTATTAAAGTTACAAAGTGAGTATTGAAGTTTTTCACAGGCAGTTTAATAATTTCAAAATAAACTAATTTATATTATTCTGGTTTTTTTGTCACTTCTCATTGGTCAAATACCACGTTATCACCGAAAAAAAACTATATCGCCCGATTATTCCGAAAGAAGTTTATCAAACAAATATATTGCACATATATGTGTAGATAACGTTATTGTCTACATTACCAAAACGCTTCGTGTTCGTGGCACTTTAAATAAACACTTTGATGACCCGGGTTTGAAGCGTAGCAACAAAATGTGACAGACGACGTCGGCAGTTTCGTTTTCTATCAAAGATGATGAAGACTACGAGCTGATGACTACTGTTTAACTTTTAACGTTTCAACGTGAACACGATAGGGGAGTAGGAAACATTGAATAGCATTCATTAAGTATCTTGAGACATTGGATAATGAATACGTTTCATGTTCATGCTGAAATTCCGACTAGACTAATTACAACAATAGTCCTAAGCATAAGATAATATATCTGAATGTTAATATATTTTTGGTATAAAACTGGATTATTTCATCGGAGAAGGAACCATGCATTCGGCTGTTTCTTCAACATGGAGCTACAGGTGTAATCTGGTAATACAATATACGTGAGCATATAATAAAAGCATCAAGTGCACACAATGGGTTTTTATTATTTTGTTTTTAATCAAACATTTAAATTCACACTCATTTCAAAATAAAAAAAAATAGTAAACAAAAAAAACCCAATTATAGCATTTTAATTTCGGTTAACACATGGTTATATTGACCAGAGAAAAAAATATCGACTACCTCGTTTGATGCCTTTTTTCTTTTTCAATATAACCATGTACAGTACCTGAACCGTTTAACGTTCCCAAATTTGCGTTTCGTTTGCGTTTGCGTTATTTCCGTTAGCAATCGTTAGCGTTAGCAATCGTTTATCGTTAATCGTTATCGTTTGCGTTAGCAATCGTTAATCGTTAGTTGCGTTTACAATCGTTTGCGTTAGAAATCGTTTGCGTTAATCGTTAGCAGGACCCACTTCCGCTAACGTTAGCCACTAAAAATAGAACTAAATGCCGGTGAGATGCTTTGACGATCCGGATATGATATTACGTCTACCGCTTCGTGTAGAAGCGATTATCATAACATCTATGAAATAAAAAAAAATATGAATAAAGTGTATTGTAGATCTATTGCATTTTATATCTCTTCTGGATGTATATATGTTTGTTAGATGTGGTTGAAATAAAATCAGTACAGTAACAAGATCGCATACATGACGTACACTCCTATCCGTGAAAACGTTCTGAAATACTCGTATTTAAATGACATTTCAAATCTTCGTGTGATTATCACTTTTTATTATTATTATCAGAAACAGATAGCTTATATATGTTTGTAGTTACTATGATTTCTGCGAAAGCAATTCAAATATTAACGAAACTGTCTTACAGAATATTAATGTCAAAAGCATTATTTTAGAAAGAATCCACGACAACTGAAAGATTACACAAGAAAATAGCTAAAACAGATAATAAAAATATAAAAATGTTATTACAGACACGCTGCATAATATTCTTCTTGTTATGTTAAATATTATCAATGTACGAAGAACGCAACAAAAAAGACTCGGGAGATTTGTAAATAAATTCGTGAACTTTAAAAATCATTAATATGACGAGTTTGAACACGGGGAATAGGTGAGATTTGGCATTTACATGTACATATTTTTAAACGCAATTAATTAGTACTTGTATCTATATGAAAATGGAATAAAATGATGTAAATGTTTGCAATGTACGAGTATACCTACAACTACATGTAGAACACGTGTAGAGAATTAGAACTGTGCAGGGGTACGTTACATTGGAAGCCTTCACACATACTGTACGTACGCGTGTCAAATCAGGCACGGATATACGTTTAAGCTTATATCAATAAAAACTGGACAGTCACAGGCACCTTCTCACATGTGTTGGTTGTTATTTGTACCTGGAATCTTTTCAATTCCCAAAAAAAACTTTTAACGTTTCAACGTGAACACGATAGGGGAGTAGGAAACATTGAATAGCATTCATTAAGTATCTTGAGACATTGGATAATGAATACGTTTCATGTTCATGCTGAAATTCCGACTAGACTAATTACAACAATAGTCCTAAGCATAAGATAATATATCTGAATGTTAATATATTTTTGGTATAAAACTGGATTATTTCATCGGAGAATGAACCATGCATCCGGCTGTTTCTTCAACATGGAGCTACAGGTGTAATCTGGTAATACAATATACGTGAGCATATAAGAAAAACATCAAGTGCACACAATGGGTTTTTATTATTTTGTTTTTAATCAAACATTTAAATTCACACCTCATTTCAAAATAAAAAAAAAATAGTAAACAAAAAAAAACCAATTATAGCATTTTAATTTCGGTTAACACATGGTTATATTGACCAGAGAAAAAAAATATCGACTACAGACTACGTCCTCGTTTGATGCCTTTTTTCTTTTTTTCAATATAACCATGTACAGTACCTGAACCGTTTAACGTTTCCCAAATTTGCGTTTCGTTTTGCGTTTTGCGTTATTTCCGTTATCAATCGTTAGCGTAAGCAATCGTTTATCGTTAATCGTTATCGTTTGCGTTAGCAATCGTTAATCGTTAGTTGCGTTTACAATCGTTTGCGTTAGAAATCGTTTGCGTTAATCGTTAGCAGGACCCACTTCCGCTAACGTTAGCCACTAAAAATAGAACTAAATGCCGGTGAGATGCTTTGACGATCCGGATATGATATTACGTCTATCCGCTTCGTGTAGAAGCGATTATCATAACATCTATGAAATAAAAAAATATGAATAAAGTGTATTGTAGATTATTGCATTTTATATCTCTTCTGGATGTATATATGTTTGTTAGATGTGGTTGAAATAAAATCAGTACAGTAACAAGATCGCATACATGACGTACACCCCTATCCGTGAAAACGTTCTGAAATACTCGTATTTAAATGACATTTCAAAACTTCGTGTGATTATCACTTTTTTTATTATTATTATCAGAAACATATATCTTATATATGTTTGTAGTTACTATGATTTCTGCGAAAGCAATTCAAATATTAACGAAAATGTCTTACAGAATATTAATGTCAAAAGCATCATTTTACAAAGAATCCACGACAACTGAAAGATTACACAAGAAAATAGCTAAAACAGATAATAAAAATATAAAAATGTTCTTACTGACACGCTGCATAATATTCTTCTTGTTATGTTAAATATTATCAATGTACGAAGAACGCAACAAAAAAGACTCTGGAGATTTGTAAATAAATTCGTGAACTTTAAAAATCATTAATATGACGAGTTTGAACACGGGGAATAGGTGAGATTTGGCATTTACATGTACATATTTTTAAACGCAATTAATTAGTACTTGTATCTATATGAAAATGGAATAAAATGATGTAAATGTTTGCAATGTGCGAGTATACCTACAACTACATGTAGAACACGTGTAGAGAATTAGAACTGTGCAGGGGTACGTTACATTGTAAGCCTTCACACATACTGTACGTACGCGAGTCAAATCAGGCACGGATATACGTTTAAGCTTATATCAATAAAAACTGGACAGTCACAGGCACCTTCTCACATGTGTTGGTTGTTATTTGTACCTGGAATCTTTTCAATTCCCAGCATGACGCGCACGGGTATTTTACCTGTACAGGTATATAGGTCACGACTGGTGTTACCTTGTGTCGACCCCCTGTAGCTGGCCACGGGCGGAGTTCACCTGTAATTAACACCTTCTTGGGAGGGAGATTAACTTTATACCCAACTTACCTGTGCCCCGTGCAAAAATGTACACTGTGACAGTACATTTCACGGATATATATATGTACTGTCGTATTTCAAAGTTTTGATGTGTGCAATATGCTTTCTTATAGATTACGTTGGAATGAATTAGCTTACACTTATACATTGTATGAAAAATTAATTTGCTTAAACTGTAAATTGAAGAGTTGCTTGGTGTGAAATGTGATCAAATAACTATATTTCTTACACCAGTTACAAATATACGTAAAAAATTGTCGCAATGCAATTTTACAGTTATCTTCAGTGTGCATTATATACATGTATGCATGTGCATCACTATCTTCATCGTCGTTGTCATCAATGATTATGTATAATTGACTTAATTTGAATATAAATAACTGGAAGTGAAATATTTTCATTCTTCATCTCTTTATTATATGCATGAACTGTAAAATGAGAGAACTGCAAATGGCGAAACACGAATTCAAATGTTCAATCTTTATTTCAGTAGTTGTGGCGCGCCGGCGTATGTACGTGCATTTGTAAATGATATGTACGACCCTAAAATCGATGTCTAGTCAATTATAAGCAATGAGCTTTTATGAATGCACACCCTAGTAATATACAGCGTGTAATCCGTTATGAAACAAATATTCCGAGAATACAATTTTCCATGATAAGCGGAAGAGCCTTTCGACGATCTGAAAAAAAACCCTGAAACTTGTGATTGATGCGGGAAACACTATACGATGTTAATTATTACCATTGTTGAGTTATGAAACATCGATAATAGAAATCAAACATAAAGATGGAAATTTGATTTACAGCATTTTAAATGTGTTTGTGTGAAAATGTTTCCATTTAAAGTACATGTACCAGTATACGCCTGATCGCTTCACTAAAGTTATGACATTGTGACGGTAATATTATCAATAAAGTGTTGTTGTAACAATTTGTTTGTTATTTCTTAAAAAATCAGACAAATATGACACTTATAATAATACAATTCTCTCTTATACATACGGTCGTACAAGTAATTTGTAAACGTACGTGTGAAGTGGAATCTTCGTATCGAGTACAGTCGTGTTTTACTTCATTGTGTGATTACAGTTGCACATGCCATTCATTTTGTTAACGTACATTTTGTACATGGAAACTTTGCATCGAGTACTGTCGTCTTTGACTTCATTGTGGCCATATAGTTTTCATAGGCAAATGTTTATATGATATACAGAAACTTTAATCCCGAACATACTCCAGTTTTTCTTGTACTTTCGTTTGTATTTCAAAACATCAAGATCCGTAATTCATTTACCGTCAAGCCGTGTCCGTGATTATAACAATGGTATTTCCGGTTTATCATAGCCGATCGTTTTGCGTTAATCGTTAATCGTTAGCCGGTATTGCGTTAATCGTTTATCGTTAATCGTTAATCGTTAGCGTTAGCTAACGGACGATTTTTTTGCGTTGCGTTTGCGTTAGGTTGGGAACGTTAAACGGTTCAGGTACTGTATCAACCTCATCAAAATGCTATATTTGCACAATATTTGAATGCATATTGTCGTCAGAACGTGCAATTATTTATGTTTAATTAATATATCAACGAATGTATGGTTAATGAAATCGCTATACTGACAGGTAAAGATAAAAGGACGGACAATATCTAGAAATCAAACGGTACCATTATCGAATACTCTTTGCAAACAATTAGGTGGTTAAAATGGTATATTGGATTAGCTTTGCAAACTGTTGAACTTTTGTATCAGTTTATTATTTTGTTTTTTTTTTCTTCTAAAATAAGTCTTTTATTTTTATATCATACAAAGAGATTATTTTGGATTATTGATAAAGACATATGTATATAGCTCTAATTTACAACAGTCATAGGCCAATACATTAGAATAAGAACTATCTTATACCCTTTAATTTTAATTCTGATTTGTATTATTCAATATGTCAGAATTTTCCCTAAACCATTGTTTCAAAATTCGAAGTAATCAATCAAAATAAAAATCTAATTACCGCAGTCTACATTTAGGTGACACCTTTCTGAAGTATATTTACGCTTTAAATCACTTAATTTGTTTAATGTATTTTATTCTTCTCAAACATGTCTAATACGCTGGTAGTCATAATGAGGACGCACGTAATGGGATTATGTAGTTTGAAGAACTCATGTGCAGGAAATAAATGCATATTGTTGAAGTATCCCTGACATTTAACAAACTGTATAATGTCGATATGATATGAAAATATGACTTTATGTACAAAAAAGGTAACCACTTAAATATACACAAGTCGTTTGGTTATAAAATATAACGCCTGGTTATAACCATTAGATAACTGCCGTCCCTGATATAACTCTCTGATGCTTCGATTGGAGCTTTATGGTCAAGTATGTAATGCGAAAGGTAAGGAGTTATGATACGAAAAGTAATTAAGTGTGTTATCATACTGAAGCATGGATTTGTACTATTCTTATATTGTATCCACAAGATGTGATTTCATGTATAAAAAATGCAATTGTGATTGAATTTGTTGATCACTGAAATATAACGATGCTTATACTGTATAATTAGTGAAACAGTTACAATGAGGGATGCCTTGTTGTTCATTCCTCTTTAGGAAAGTGGCTATAACACGAAAGCATATGTAGCACCTATAACGCATATCCTGAAGTATGACGTTTTCACAGGCTATACCTTATGGATACTAAAAAATATACAAGCAAGAAAATAGGAATTAAACATATGATGCCAGTACATGTAAATGCTGAATCAGTATACATCATCATTTTTTAGTATTTGGCACAAGTTTCTCATTTTGTAATTCTAATGCATCTTTTCTACAAGAAATAATTAAAATATTCTGAGCAAAATTTACTGTTATAGTAACTGAACTTTACGTATATTCCAATGGGTATGACTAATGTTAACATTGTTCTGTATTACTTAGCACCTTGGATTTTGATAATGATCTCAACATAATGCTGTTAATTATGTATCTTTTAATTAATCTATTCTTATTTCATCTTTTTGTAATTGTAAATATTGAGTCATGTATGGCAATATTTAGTTAATAGTAAAACTATATTATTCATTATCATGTTAGTCTTTAGGTCGTTTAACCACTACGACTTCGGATAAGATAGCAGACAAAATAATTATGTTATGATCTCTGTCGTAAAAATCGTCATAATTTATTATTTGATACTTTGAAATTTGTGCTTAGACGTGTTAAACCTGTTTAACTTCAACATTTTACATATATTATACTGTCCAGTTTTACAATATAACGCCTGGTAATAACCATCAAATAACGGTCGTCTCTGATATAACTATCTGACGCTCCGATTGAAGCTTCATGTGAAAGTATGTAATACGGAAGGTAAGGAGGTTTGTTATTATACTGAAACATGGATGTGGTATTATACTACTCTTATCTTGTATCCGCCAAATGTGAGTTCACGTTTACCAAAGTACATCAATTAAAACATTTATCTGATGATGCTCCTGTTACTGTCACTGAATCCTTGATACGCTAACGTTATCATTTTGAACACATTTTCTTTTTGTAAAAAGAATGTTGTTTTTATATACAGTATACATGCATTTGGTATACGCGGTATAATGCAATCTAATTAAAATCATATTTTCGATTACGCTCTGATACTCTACGCTCCAGTACGAGTATCATAGCGTAATCGAAGATATGATTTTAATCAGATTGGGTATAATGTATATATCAAATGGATAACAGGCATATCAACAGTGGTGTAATGTCATGGTTATAGTCATTGTTTTTAGATATACATATAAAATTACAGTTATTAAGACACTTTGCATTAATATAGTTTGCTTTTTAAGAAATCGGAAATAAGACTTTATACTAAGTTACAAGTTGTAAATTGTTATGTATTTATATCCAAAATAAGGAAGCTAGTTCGACTGTTAAATGAGCTCATGCTGTAAGCAGTGTCACAACAAATCCAATATGACGCCTATATAAAACAGTTAGTATGCCACGATAATTGTAATAATAATATTGATACGCTAACGTTATCAGTTTGAAAAAAAAATATAAGATTTTTGTATACAGTATACATGCATTTGGTATAGGCAGTATTATTTACGTATCAAATGGATTACAGACATGTCAACAATGGTGTAATGTCATGGTTATAGTCATTGTTTTTAGATATACATATAAAATTAAACGTTATTAAGATACTTTGTAATAATATAACTTGCTTTTTAAGAAATTGGAAATAAGAGTTCATACTACGTTACAAGTTGTATATTGTTATCAAAAGTAAGGAAGCTAGCTCGACTGTTAAATGAGCTCATGTTGTAAGCAGTATCACCACAAAGCCATATGACGCCTATATAAAACAGAAAGTATGCCACGATAATTGTATACGTTTGGGTATGTTTTATAGATCAGTCTAGTAAGTAGCATATACGTACAATGGTATCGAGTTAATGATATTGTGAGGAAAGCAAACATGGTAATACATCACCGTGTAAATGTAGTAAGATACTCACAGGCTGAAAAAGAAAAAAAAAGAATTAGATAAGAAACAATAAAGATACACAGACAGTCACTACCCATTAAACAGTATCATTCCCTGATCTAGACATCATAATTTGGTTTTGAATCTGCTATATAACTTTTAGTAACGTCACAAAATGAGTATTGAAGGACTTTTTTCATAGGTAGTTTAATAATTTCAAAATAAAACAATTGATATTTTTCTGGATTTCTGTCACTTCTCATTGGTGAAATACACGCCACGTTATCACCGATAAAACACTATATCGCCCAATTATTCCGAAAGAAGTGCATAAACAATATATTGCACAAATATTTTTAGATAACGTTATTGATGGCCAATACATTAGAATAAGAACTATCTCATACCATTTAATCTTAAGCCGGTTTTGTATTATTCAATATGTCAGAATTTTTCCAAAACAATTTTTTCAAACTTCAAAGTAATCAATCAAAATTAAAATAGAATTATCAGGCTTCCAGTGCCAAAAGGCTTTTAGCAGCTCATCTAACCCTGATAGTGTTCTAAAGGGAATATAAAACTAACCGCAGTCTACATTGAAGTGGCACCTTGCTATAGTGTATTTACACTTTAAATCACTTACTTTTGTTTAATGCCTTTTTCTACATCTCAAACATGTATAATACGTTGTTAGTCATAACGAGGACGCAACCAATATCTTAACAAATTGCAAGTAAAGGGATTACGTAGTTTTAATAACTCACGTGCAGGTAATAAATGCATTTTGTTGAAGTATTCCTGACCTCTAGCGAACTGAATAATGTCGATATGATACGAAAATATGTCTCTATGTACAAAAAAGATAACCATTTAAATATACACAAGTCGTTCGGTTATAGAATATAAGCCTGCTTATAACCATTAGATAACTGCCGTCCCTGATATAACTATATGAGGCTTCGATTGGAGCTTTATGGTAAAGTATTTTATACGAAAGGTAAGGAGGTATGTTATCATACTGAAGCATGGATGTGTACTATAATTCTTATATTTTGTCCACCAAATGTGATTTCATGTATACAAAATTACAATATTCATTAAATTTGTTGAACACTCTGGAATATGACGATGGTTATACCGTATAATTAGTGAAACAATTACTTTATTACGAGGGATACCTTGTTAACTTATCTTTAAGAAAGTGGAAAACATATGTAGCATCTATACCGCACATCTTGAATTATGACGTTTTCTCAGGCTACATCTCACAATACGAACCAAAATAGGAACAAAGGAACTATAATATGTTGTGACTAGATGTAAATGCTGGATCAATATACTATCATCATTTTTTTAAGTATTTGGTTCAATTTTATCAACATGTAATTCTAATGTATCTATCCTACAAGAAAGAATTTATTTATTTTGAGCCAAATCTACTGTTATAGTAAGTGTTTTTTACTTATAATCATATGGGTATGAGTTATGTTAACATTAGTTATGGCTGTATCACTAAGCACTTTGGACTTTTAAGAGTGGGGTACATATCCATCTACGTAAACGTCTCGTACTTTTATGTTTTTTTTAGGATTTCACTTGAAGGTCATATTAGTTATTTTTTATTCTATGGAGTTTCAATACGTTTATTTCGTTTTCTAATACCTGCTTTTATGTTGAGCTACGGTGTGTATATTTTGAACAGCAAGTAATGATCTCAACAGAATGTTGCTTATTATGAGGTTTTTTTTCAATTAATCCATATTTATTTATGCTTTTGGTAATTGTAAATATTTTGTCAATATTTAGTTTAATGATGCAGCTATATTACCCATTATAATTTCTTCTATAATGTTAGTCTCGTGATCTTTTAACAACCATGACATCGGATCAGCTAGCAGAAATAGATAAAAACATTTATGATATCTGTAGTAAATTCGTCTTAATACCTTTAGGTAAGATAGTGAAATTTCCGTCTCACTAAACTTTGGTTTAGCGTGTTAAATCTGTTTACCTACAACACATAATATATATTCTTTCATACCTACGGGTGTAATACTGGCTGGTATAGGGCAATACACCCATGTCGTCTGAGGATGTATTTTATGGCTACCCATGCAATAAAGCCTCGTGATGTCACAGCGTCAACAAAATCACTCTATCCTCGGTACAATATTAACTTTTTTTTTCACAAAATTGACTGGTTTTACTCTAAAAGATGCAAACAACGGAATGTGTGTTGAAAATATCATGTATTTTCATGTATAGAAAATTGACTTTCAGTCGTGGATTTCTTCGAATTTATTTCAAAATGGCGGGATATTATAGTTGTAAACTTGCAGTAAAACGTCGAGATATGAAAGAAAAATACTCTTTCATAAGTGGATATGACGGATAGAGATATTCTACCATCGGGATCACAAAATGTTGCAAAACCCTCGGTAAGCCTTGGGTTTTACTACATTTTGTGACCCTCGGGTAGAATATCCCTATCCTTCATATCTAGTCCTACAATATAAAGCCTGGAAATAATCATCAGATAACTGTCGTCTCTAATATAACTATCTTATGTTTCGATTGCAGCTTCATGTGAAAGTATGTAATACAAAAGGTAAGGCGGTGCGTTATTATACTTATGCTAATGTAATTAACGTAAGTGTCACCGAATCCATGATATGCTAACGTTATCAGTTTGAAAATAATTTATAAGGATTGTTAATATATATCAACTGGATTAGCTTGTACACTACTTTTTGGCGAATTGCAACTGTTATGTACTTTGTTTACACCATTATTATGTTTGCGGTAAACAAAAACATTGAGTTTTTGATAGTACTTGCATAGTCTTGATTAATAGTGTAATCTAATCATGGATATGCTACTGGTGATATTCTGACAATAAGTGATACGATTTTGAGATAGATATATAATTGGTATCCGCTCGATGATTTGAGATACTGCTGTGTCCGTTAAATACTATGATGATAACTGAGAACATCGCGACAAACAAAGAAAGACAATACGTTATTTAGACGTGTATGTTCAATGGCATTTTTCTATTAATACTAGTTCAACGTCTCAGTAAATGATTCACTATTGTATATGACTGACAATTTCATGAAATATGATACTTACTTTGAAGTCGTTCCCCTTGTGCTGTAACATAAAAATAATTGTCTCAGCAAGAATAAGACAACAACAAATCCTAATATAGATTCAGATGGGTTAATGTGGATAACCAACATATACAAATACTAATCTTACTATTATCTGTTACTATGATTGCTTCTGTCAAATTGATACATGTAAATGTCTGATGTCTCAACGCCACAAAGCCATTACCTTTATACTGTATCCTATAAATAATCTAACCGTTATCAATTAAGCGGTTAATATTCCTGTTCTCTGACCACCATATAGATAAAAAAAATGTCCCTACCGACAGAAGATAAACATCGGTGCTTACCTGACAATAAGGACAGGTTTTCTGTGAATGAAATAATCGGCGGTTAAATTATATCACGACATGTAACACATGTATATACATATATATGTTTGTATAGCATTTACATTATTTATACGCCTGTGTTGTTTGCGGACCATACACAGTAAAAGTTCATTAGATAACGTTTATGTTGCCACTTTATGGAAAAGAACGTGTAAGTAAAACAATTCAGTGGGAAGTATGACTTATGGTAATTACAAAAAATATCTCGAATTCTAAGTTAAAATTCACAAATATTAATTTTTGCTAACAAGAATCCTAGCAGTCTTAACGGTCATCTTAGTACAAAACAAGACACCACCAATAATTTAAAGATGCTCCACCGTTGACAAATAAACACGATTATATCAGCGATCATTGGATCAATATTAAATGAACAAATACGCTCACATTTTCTTAATCCATGAGCCAAGACAACCGGCAGATGTTATAAGTTTCTTATATATTTAAACACTGTGTCATGAAGAGTAGATCAAAGTCATATATTCCATCAAGTGTCGTTTTTACCAGTGACCTTAAATGGGGGTCAAGGATACTCATTTGATCAAACTCGATAGCTCTTCATTCTAGCATGTTATAGGCCCAATATCAGGAAGCTTATTAATTATTGTTAATTATTTCTCTCTATAAGTCGTTACAATATATCAGGCGCGTTTTGCTACGGTGGCCTTATTTGAATGTCAAGCTCATAAATTTGAACCAACCTGATTGTCCTTCCAAGTAAACATCAGTTCCGATGTCAGATATCTAGTCCTCTTAGCCATTGTCAAGAAGTCGTTTTTAGATTTTAGCCTATACAACCCCAAGTCATTCATTTGAACAAACGTCGTATTCGTTCATCACATCAACCCACTAAAATCATTTTGATAATTATTTCATACAACACTTGCTTATGGCATTTATTTATCCTGCAACTGCCCATAGACTCACGGATAACTACTGCCTGATAAATTTGTGCTTTATCTGTCAACACAAATACGTGAATTTGTTCCACATCTGACGAAACTTGACCCAGTATTTTAACGTTCCAATGAATGAGACGTCGTTCACGCACACTAAAAGGTGACGTCACATTCACTGGACTGACGTCATTGTTACGATATGTCTCGTATGACGGTGTCGTCCTTTTCTCATGGCAAAGGTATGCATTGTAATTCTTTGATGGATAATTATTGTTTTAAGCCTTTTCGTATTGTTTCAGTGATATTACACACTAAATAGAAATACTGATACTGTTTGAGAATGTGCTTATATATTTCTCACGGTAGTAAAAATGAGTAAACTCTCACTTGGTTTTATGAATGAATCTTTTCCTCCGCATCAAAGAAGTGTCTCGCTTCGAGCGAAACCAACTAAATAAACGGCAATTTGCTTTCCGTTTGAATGTCATAATGGTTGCAGGATAAACAGAATACACGGTTAGTATCTTACAATACAAATTTTATTTTGGTGCATGGCCTCGTCATCTCGGCTTTCCTAAGTCTCGCACCAAAAGAAACCTTGTATTGTAAAATACTAACCATGTATTCTCCATATATTGTATCAAATCGACTTTGACACCATATATAAGTTGTTTGAACCCGCATTATAGTGACGTTAAATAATAAAGTTTGCGTTTTAATGACGGATAATGAGTCTATGGGCAGTTGCAGGATAAATAAATGTCATAAGCAAGTGTTGTATGAAATAATTATCAAAATGATTTAAGTCATTATTATCTGTCCTGAGTTAAGACCATTGACCTGAGACATTTATCATATTGGGTTACATATTATTGATGTGATAAATAAAAAAAACATAAAATAGGTATTGCATTTAACAATACATACATACATGCGAATATGTATCAAATTGTAAAATCTGTAATAAATTAGAATAACATATACCGATTTGTTTACTACATGTGTGCGTCCGGGTTTCCTGTTTATAGTCTCGGTACATTACACGCTTGGCTAGTTAAGTTTACGCTAGCGAGTAAAGCGTTTTTAAGACCCGAATTGAAAAAAATCCGATGTATAAATGCCCGCGCTGACAGACGAATTTCAATCTTGTATCAATACTCAAGCTGTGCGGATCAGAAAAGTATCAGGTATATAACGGTCTTCCCCTGGATATGATAATTACCAGTTTATACTTAAAGTGTTTGGCAGCAGCTCGTGACCTGTGATAGGTCAGTGACTACACAGTAGTAGGTAGTAGTGCACGGGGTGGTCAACGACTATAGGATAGTCGGAAACATAAATTGATTGGCTTCAATATATTATTTGTTTGTTATACACCCAATACTTAAGACCAGGTGTCGATGGTCAGGAAGACCACTGTATATAGAAATACCTATTGTTAATCGCTCGGAATTTATGTTATGTTTTACGCTACCAAACAGTAGTCATATCTGTTTATATTTGCATCTGCAGACTTGTCACTAACCAAGATCATTCACTATAAGTGACGAATCCAATTAGAAACGTCACAAATCGTAAAAATGTTATTTGTCATAGAACGTGGTAATCATAGTTGTATTACTTCAATAGGATAATTTCACGTGGGTTAATATTGGATTTCCTTTCGTTGCTCATTAGTATATTCGTGCAAGTTATACGTTGTTATACCTTGGTATACAATGTAAGAATTGACATATTCCGATGACCCCACACTAAATACGGTTCTGCGGTGTGTCTGAACTCTCTAACACGGAGGCATGCATTTGTTTTTCGGTGTTTTAATCGCTTTTCCTTCGTTTAAAATTGATATGATATAAAAAATACACCAAACATATATAGCAAAAAACAACAGGTTGCGCTGATAGGCTTCAAGTTTTATGTCAATCATTACCACAGTTGTGATTGGGCGTTTTGACGTTTTTTTACGCTATGAATATGGGGTGTTCTTGACATAGTTAACGACCAAGTGCTAATCGCAATGGTCACAACTCGCAATGGTCACATGCCCACGTGGGTACATGTAAACCAAAACACCGCTCTGATTGGAATCGTAAGACATACAACAATGTGATTGATTTGACAAATAAGCAGATTGTGTGGAAGATCACTGAACACGGCATGTATCAAGTAAAACGCGAGTTTCAATAATTTAAACTTAAAATCAATAAAACACATGTGTTGTCACATAGCCATCATACTACTCTAAAATCAGACGGGGTATAAGTATCAACGATTTAACAACTTTTGTATAATGCGAAATATGCGAAAAAACCGATATAGACAATATTTACACATGTACATGGAGACTTGGTTCTTCCGCATGTCTTTCCAGAAATAAAACATAATATAAAATGTTCAGAAACGTAAATGACCACTGCATTACAACAGGATAGTATATTTCCAAATGCATGTAATTCTTCTTAGCACAATTGTCTTACTAGGTAAAAGATGTGTATGAAAAGATTGACTGATAAAAAAACGTGTTGGTCACATCTGCGATATTGAGGATTAAAAAAAAATAAAAAAACGAAACTACATCAAGATTTCTTTTTACTTTCTAGTATAGCAACTAAACTGGTTATAACATTACCATAATGCTCACCTGGCAAATATCTTGTGGCTGTAAAGTAGAAATGAGTCAATTATGTTTTTTACTGATTAAACAAGCCACATTTTCAAACGCTTACACATGAACATGGTTTAGCTGAAACTATAATGTAAACGTAATCAACAGCGAATGTTCAAGATGTTTCTACATAATGATGATTAATGTTTATTCATATGTTTGTTAATTTATTAATGGAATCAACGTTGATTATGTTTGACAGAATTACCAACTATCGCGTCGGGCACTTAGGTTTGATATATGTTGTCATGTTCTACCTCACTATCCGCCCTATTATCTTTGCAATTAACACATTTGTCTTTCTATGTATCGATATATATTCAAATTGGATGCAAAATGTTACTCAAGAATGACTGAAAAAATGGAAATCACAATATGTTCATTTGTATAGTAACATGCTATGACTAGAGCAACGGAAAGTACAGAAGGCATCAACATCAAACGAAATACCAAATCAGACATAAAATTCATATTACAAACGTCTTTTTTTTCTCTAGATATAGACCCGACATATTTTCAGTTCATAAAAAAACATAAAACAATAAGTTAAAGTGTTTAATATTAGCTTACCTCTGGTCGTGTATCCTGCTGAATAATTCTGCAATGATAATAAACGTAAATAAGCAATACCACCTATATGTGTTGATCTGACGAGTCCGGTCGCATGAGTTTGTTGTACAGAGGAAAATATAGTGTGTATAGTAAACGAGTGGTTTTGCATCCATTACATATCGAGTACCGTTATTATCATCACGTTTTAATGAATTCAAACTTCTGTAAGTTTAAGTCAATACCGCATCGCATTAGGTTTACTTGTCAGTAAGAACATTCCCCGCGAACGTATTCTCCAAATTGTATTGTCCAAAAGTAATCTGAGTATCTAAACATCAAGTTCATATGTATTTGATGCTGGTCAAACTATGATTTTTTTACGCTGTTTTCATCTAAAACATATATCCCCCAACAGTTTCACTATGTCATAGCTCGTCATAACACGTCACAGTTTCACTACATAACTGATCGTAACAGCCCTGCAAATTTGACATAATAACCGCTTTCAATTAGGACAAATTCCATTTGCTACCAATGTGTGATCGACCATAAAAATAAATACCCAAATAAAAAAACAATTAGGTTAATTGCAAACCTTTTAGTGAATGTTTGGCGACTACGTAGGTCATTTTTTCATGTTTATACTTGCATACGTTTTAATTAATACTGATCGATGGTCGAATATATATGAAATGTAATGCATCCCTAATTACCCCTGTTAGGTCTTGGAGAAATGGTCGTTGTAGATTGCAACATGAGTAATTAACCATATACACATTTAGCAAAATACTCTAGTATCTTGTCCACAACCACAGCATAACGTTGTTTCATCACAATATCATTAGATGTCATCTGGTAAGGAGTTGGCCTTATTGTTTCCAATATTGATATTAAATGACAACAGTTGTTCAGAAATTACACTGGAATATCAACTTAAATGCTGAAGGTATTTTAAATAATATTGTGGTCATGCTAAATCTTCTATTCTTTTAATATATACATACACAAATACTTTATCAGTGCCTCGTATTCATTTAAGGTTTATATCAAATGGGGAAGTAACATTTGATCTACTTTTTTACTCGGTTATAAATTTTCGAATCAAAGACATGATGATGTGGGCGATAATTAAATCCAGGACACAGGTACAAAATTTACAGGAATATGTAATAAGTTTCTCCGAGACCTTTTCTCATATTTTGAGGAAGAAAGAAGGCATATATAAACGAAACCATGGAATTCTCCCACCATGCATCGTTTCTTATTCATACAACGCTGGAATCGACTGGAATGCACTAATGAGATCATCTTTATTATAGTTTTAATCATCTTCTTGGTGAAATAGTTAATTTTCCCTCTGACCTCTGTGCTATAACTTTAAATGGGTCAACCCTACATTAACACACAAACCACTCCATCTTACAGTTGTAAAATACTAAAACAGGTATGCAAAAACTCGCCCACATTATTAAAATAACTACATATATGTGTATATGTACACATTTTTATACATATATATATACTGTACTTACTTTTGTTTAAGTTCATTGTTTTCAGCTTCAAGTTGTGTGATCTTCTCAGCGCCAGTTTTCTCTATGAAGCCAAATTACATTAACAATTATACGCATTTCAACTTATCGGATATACATTTGCAGCTGTCAACATCCGTGAATACTTTCACATGGTTGCAAGTCCTAATAAAGTACCGATTTAATGTTCCCCTCTGTTTCAAGGTAAAGCGAAATATCTATATTGTGTAGGACGCTGACTGGAAAGATGAAATAAAAAATGTCTTTATGAATGTAAATGATGTTCGAACTTGAGACTTGTGTAACAAATATTATTGCATTATATTGTCTGTCGGGCACTGTCTTTTACAGTTTGTGATAGTCCGCTAAATTTGTCTATATTGAGTTTTTTTCCTCGATTTTGGCTTCGGTCTCATGTTTTGTAGCTACCTTCAAAGCTACCAAGAGTTGTTATAGGAATATATTTTAGTTTCAAAATTGAAATTAAAAGAACTACTAGGGGGAAATCCAGGAAAATACGGACAGGCAGGTAAAAGTGGACAGTTAATGCATATCAATCATTATATTCAAATAAGATAGATCTTTTTTCATGCTAGATGTAGATTGATATGAAAGTTGTGGTGTTTGTCTTCGTTTTTGTCTGGTATCTGGTTTATGTAAAGATATTAAAATAGCCATGGCGAGTATACTATTGTGTGGCGTCATGCGAAGGCATTGCGATGCATTCCGGGAAACTTGATAGTCGGAAACGATACACGAAAAACTAAGCCACTAATCGATACATCAATACGCTTCAGTTATAGTTAAAAGCAAATACTTACACTTTCTTTCATAGTTTTAATGTTGCTATTTGTTTATTTCCCGTTACCGAAATACACCATGGTTGTTAATTTCGAAGAACGAGTATCTGAGGGGTCCGTGATGATTTTTATTAGTCGGGTAAATACGTACAGTTCATAATTGACCAATTAATAGCAGCAGTTATTTGGATTTTATATCAGTTAAAACATTGATAATTTAAAAACTTAAGCTTGCTAAAAAAATGAAAACTGTTTGTTGAATGAAATAAGTACTGCAATATATACCGTAACATATTAATTGTTTTCATGTTTTTTTAATGTTCTCCATTACTTTTGATATCGTCCACTGTTGTTTTCAATCAACGCGACGTCATTTTCAAATCTGAGTAACGTGCATGCAATTACAACTAACGGACCTGTATGATACAACACCCCTCTGTTTTGGATAATACTAAAATGCTAATTATGTATATTATACGTATCTCAAAATGATCTTTATTTTAGTTACATGTACATACAATAGTTGTTTTAGTTACATGTTCATACAATAGTTTTAGGTATAGTTTGCCTGTATATGTTGTGTATGTCCATATAAAATATACATGTTTGATATTCTAGTTATCAATTTCTGAAACATTAATCCAAATCACTTCTGTAAATCAATTTCTGTACGAACACTTGTTTGCTTCCTGTTCCATGTTTTACCCGTACATGCATGGAAATATGCATATACGATATCCTCCATGTGTGCATACATTTTGTAGGTGCATTTCTCTTACTATTATCAACCTATATCTATACTTTGTTAAGCTATGAACTAATTATTAATTGGACACTTTTAGCATAATTTATAGTTTCATGTGGACATAAAGTTTCAGTAATTACCCTACTACAGTGTATGATAAGTACATACATACTGACGATGTATCTGTAGTAGCAGTGTATGATAAGTACATACATACTGACGATGTATCTGTACTTGCTATAAGTAAACCATTGTTACTGCTGGTTTCGATGCAACATTTCCCCGTTATAGTTTGAAATCTAACTCGCCTCATAATGTCTAACTTGACAAGACTCGGCGGTATGGTTATCCCTGTTTCACGGGGGAAAAATCGTTAGATAATTATGTTTAGAGATGTATACTTAACACTTATACACACATGTACATTTTGTATGTCATATTCCTATCTGTATATATGATAAAAGACATCCTTTGAAGTCACTTTTACTGTTGAAGTTACATTTGCATTTCAACAAGGAATTATATAAATCATTTATTTTGCATTGGTACCACTTTTATTTCAAATCGTAATCAGGCATGTGTTCAGTCATCCGTGTGCACTATATCCAGTAATACGTGTCATCTGACTGGTAGATCTGCATACGTTACGTTGAGTCAAAAAGCGAAATTAAAAGATAATCTTAAAAGTTGAACGACTGCAGAAAAAAAGAGAAGTAAATAAGCTGAAAACTAGATATATATCCCATATCGAATTTTCCTCCTTATTATGAATTCACCATTTAACACTTATGTACAGCATTAACTCTAATGTTCCGGTTTCTGAAAACCTTGTTTTTGTACACCACTTTTGATTTGAAATTTCCAAATTATCCATACTGTAGTCTTACACTTATTTTGATTTTGTTTCAACAATATTTCATAATTTCACCTAAATCCCATTGGCTTGTTGAATGAAATTGTACATGGTATCAATATATCCAAGATTGTCCCTAGAGAGGTCGAAATTTTAAATCCTCTGAATTCAATATTGGTTCTGGGGCACCGACTGTTTTGAACTAGCCTGAAAAATCACTATTATATGCGATCATTTTAGCAAGACGCTTTTAAACAAACGCCTAAACTGCAAGTATAGTTTCATTTGTCATTTCCTGACCACATCAGACATTGGACAGAAATGTCCTTTTATCAATAAACGTCACTAAAGTCACCTTATTATATCGCTTAAATCAATATAAGAAAGTAAGATCCCTCCATCACTATTCTTCACATATAACACAGGTAAATGCAATTCTATGTTGCCATTGTCTATATTGGATTTGTCATGGTTGAATGCACAAAGACTTGCTATGTTTTAAGTTAGAGATAAGCCGAAAACTTTACAATATGTTGGAGCGAGAACAGATCTCGGCCCTGACGGTCCTCAATACAGTTCTTTCTCCAACATATTGTACAGTTTTCGGCTTATCTCCATAACGTATTCAATTCAATTCATTCTACTTTTTGGCAGGATCTGGAATAACAGTGAAACATCCTTGCATGACGGTACATGTAAATCCATATATGTGTTCGTGCAAAATATCGTCTCATGAAGGAAATGAGGTATGTTATTATATAATTTGTTTTACGTTTAGAAATAAAAGAAAGAATAAGACAAATAAGAATAAATAAATTAAAGTAACACCTTTACATGTTTTAATCATACGCTATTACTCAATTTGATGCAAATTTCACATTGGAGGTCTTTAAAACCTTATACAGGTAATGCTTTGACATATGGTTGATTAGCAGCCAGGATTAATTTATGACAATGTAAAATAATTCAGTACTGGAACCATGTCATGAAAAGTTTATAGATGTAACAAAATGTCTCTGTGGTTAAGGAAGTTATCGTTATCCTATAGCTTTCATTGATCTGAATATGAATTTGTTTATATTTACTTATATATCATCATGTTCTGAATTATAAAATTATATATTACTTACAAAAATAAGTTTGTTAATAAAATGTGCGTAAAAAAAGTTGATAATTGAGTCTTGTTGAAAGAGCGAAAAAATGTAAAATAGCAATTAATAGTATATGAAATGTACATTTGGTGTGTCAACTAGAGATAAAGTGCAACAAGTTTAAATACATTAACGAAGGATTTGCGAGTACATGAATATTGTATATAAGATTTAATTGATAGGATAATAATTGTAGGAAATTGCATGTTTTAATTGATAATAGTAGATATGTACTGGAAACATGGATATAATGTCTCTACACTAAATATCGTGTCAATAAATTGTAATAATTACTAGTACTGGTAGTAAACATATTAAAAAAGGTCTTACTTTTGTTTAAGCTGACTAGTTTCTGTTTCCAGTAGTTTTATCTTCTGAGCGTCTGCCTTTTCCCTGAAGAAGACAATAGTGCTTATTTACATCACAAACAATACTTACATATAACTGACGATTATAAAAACAAACAGCATATTATATAGTCATTCTATATCTGAATAACATAATTGCAATAAGACCGGAACGGCTCATTTAATCTAATGAAAACATACACAGGCCTTTAAATTGCAAACACATGAAGTTACCCGATGGCATTTTTCATATCAATTGATCTTGTTATTATCATATTTTTTTGTTCTTAATGAAGTGTGATTCCTCATCCGAATGAAACACTCACCGGTCTTCAAACTGTTTCAATTCCTTTTCCAGTTCACGGATACGATTTTGAAATGATTCGCCACTGTAACAAAACAATATTATTGCGTGTATTCAATTAAACGATTCACTTTAAAGTTAGAAATTAAGACCGTAAATTTACATTTTCGAAATAGTTTTTTCTTCATATATCTGTGTTATAAACGTATGGGTTGAAATACAGATAGAGAAACGTATTTGTTAAACAAATGATAATTATTTAAATCAATATAAAGTTATTTCTTAAATATTCCCGTCTGTATCATACAGTAATGATCCCGTCGGACTTATATTTCAATATAAAACGACTTAATAGGAAGGGGTGTATAGGGAGTACATGTACCGTTCGATGAAATAAAATTGTTATATAAAATAAACAAATGTAGCCCATACAAATTTTACTGAATCATGATTAACTTTATATCTTTTCTGTACTTCAATAATAACAGATTCCATGCATGCAGAATATTTGTGTTTTTGATTGGAAGAAATTTAATTTACAGAAATACATCATGACACATATACAGCATTCCCAGGTATATGTATATGCGTTTCCGATATTTTTTTTTTCTCATAATTTGAAGAACAGACAATACATATATATACACAAAATTATACAATTATCCCGCCATGCATCACTTCGTATTACCTCATACAATGCTAGATTACAGATGGGATGCACGACTGAGATAATCCCAATTATAATGTAAGCTGTAAGCTAATAAAAATAGACTTGCAAAATCTGCCTACGTCCCTATTTATTTCATTTTTTCTTTCAAAATAAACATATAAATCTAATGTGCTTATTGCTAGTCGTTAAAGGTGATAACTTTTAACATGCCATTACCAAAAAAGCAAATATACTGATATTCGTGTATGTCAAAACCATGTAATATTATAATACATAGATTGGGTCGCGACCAGTTACCGTGGTTTTTTTAGGTGAACTAGACAAACAATGGTGCAGACGACCTGAAACTAACAGAAATTCAATAAATATATTTATTTAAAAAAATGTGATTAATCTTTTTTAATATAAAATGAAAAATGATCATTATTAATTTAATCAGATATTTGTATATAATAAATATTGTTTAATTAATGTTTACAGACTTGTTAACATTTGTAAGGACATCGACGTCGCCCACAGGCTAGGTAAATTTAATAAAGAGCGTCCGAGGAACATTATTGTGAAGTTTGTGCATAGACGGAAAAAGCATGAGATTATCCACACGAGACGACAGCTGAAGAGTACCGGCATGACTGTGTTTGAGGATCTAACAAGACTTAACCAACAAAAACCGAAAGCAGCGTACGACTTAAACTTTGTTACTTTTACAGCGTAGATGAAAATTATTTGTAATTCTGGAAAACGACAAAAAACGTAGAATATCGTTTGATACTCCTTTGGAAGAAGATTCCCTGCTGAATGACGCAAATTTCAGAAAGAATATATAGAGATTTACAGCTACCTGTACAAGTATTATCGTTATCTAAAATAGCTGGGGTTTCATTGTTAAAGGTCGGTAATGGAATATAGGTAGTGTACAGCACTACCGCCAGAGACTAAATCTCCGGTTTACCGATTCTCGATAAACATTTTATTGTGATTATGAGTTTTGGGTTGTGCATAATTATTCTTGTTTGGATTAAAATGGAATATTGAAATGTCTGTGAGTAAGGTAAGTGCGAGTTGATCTTTATCGTGTATATATATTTATATGTATATGTATAAAATATAGTTTCTATGAAATAAAATTTACTTTCAATAATAACGAATGGTGAAGCAACATTTGTAAATGTTCTGCAAAAGAGTAGTTTCCTCGTTTCGGGTAATTCGAAGTACATAATGCTAGGTTTATACTATGTTCCCGGCGACCACGGTAGCCCTGTTTGCCCGAAACGTGGTGCGCCGTAATATTTTGGCTATGTTTGTCTTTGCATTCAAGTTGAGCAAGGTCTTGTGAAGTTTTGACACGGTCTTTTACGGAATACGTGATGGATCGTAGTTATAGGGGAAAGGGCTGTTCATGAAGATTAAAAGTACACTACGGTTTTAGCACGGTCTATCCAGGATACCACTGCGTTCTCTTTTGGCCTGTTACGATCTGATGAGGTCTGCTACGTTTTACACGCTTTGATCAAGCTCCGAATCGTTTTTCACGGTCCGCCAAGGCTTACTAGGGATGAAAGTCTGATGCCGGATTTTTTTTAAGAGCAAATGAAACGATATGTAGTGACTAAAATTTCATTTATTACACATTTTAATTACAAAATGTGCTAAAAGAAAAGAAAATCTATTCTATATTTGGTACAAATATATAGATATTTTATATTTCATGTATTGTATAGCAGCTAAGAAACACAAGAGGCAGCGGATATGCACTGCTTAACAGTAACTTTTCCAGAACTCCCTAATATAATTGTCAATGCCTTCCAACTGCTCAAGACTTCTTCAGTGAAATAATTGAAACATTTACCCCAGGCATCGAGATATATGAAACAATGTTCTATTCTTCAATCTGACCTAGACTTAAGCTACCATTGGTTGAGGGTACTCTATCATGTATTGTTTCTAACGTAAGACCGTAATAGGACGTAACACGCCGTATCACGTCGGCCTTTCAACCGCTACAAACCGTGGTGTGCCTTGACAGAATGCATCGAAACGGCTATCATTCACCTTGACTTGCCGTAAAAACCGTGTCAAACCTGAACAATCCGCACACAACGTGCAGTCAATCTGCACCAACCGTGATGAAACGTGGAAAAAACGCAACAGAACGTCACAAAAATGAATTAACCGTGACATTCTAGGGAACGTGCTTGCTTCCCGGTCCACCACGGACCGTCTATAAGTTTCGTTACGGCCTCGTACGCCGCTGTTACGTTTTGTTACGTCAATCCCGTTTTATTACGTCCTGTGGCGTTCACCATCTGTACCGTGACTGCCGTGGCAATTTGTTTTGACAGTTTAAAAATCTGGCACGGCACCCACGGTAATTACGGTCGCTCACGTTTGTCTATATGTTCTTGTGCGTTGTCTCACGTTGTCTTGCGGTCACTACGTTTTGTCCACGGTGGCCTGAAACGAGGCTGCCATGGCCGCCGGGAACATGGTTTTAACTTAGCATAACTGATTTCTCTGTACGAGTAGCCTCCTTTTATCTGTTTATATATTTTTTTGTTTCGTTTTTAACATTCTTAGTTTCTGTTTTGTAATTAGAAGCATATTTCTATCGCAATGGATGCCTCCGATATATCCATATACATTTTTAAATCTAATTTTGACCTCTTTATATAAAATGTGAGTAGTTGTTTTTTTTAATTATCACTTGACTTGAATGGGGATTTCCCTGTATATATAATATTACTTATTTGGATTTAACCTCATAAGTTTTTTTTATAGATTTGTGCTTCCGTTTCCAGTATCTAAGTCTTTGTCATTGGTGCGATTGATTTGAATACAAGTATAAGTTTCAGTTTATGCGCCGCAATGACAAAGACACGACAGTAAACAAGTACGGTGTGGAATTATATCGCATTCACAAGGAAATGTTAACGGACGACAACAGACAGAAGACTATCGCTATAGGTCACCATGATCTATGGTCAGGTGACCTAAAAATGGATGCCTGGATACTGATTTTTATTTCATGAGGTCTAAGCATACATGTAGATGTATGTCATAACACTGATATGATGTTCAATATCAAATAACGGTTCCGTTTTCAATAAATTTACTTTTGAAAAAGGTTACTTTTAGGTTGCTAGGATATAAAATCACTCGCTAGGGGTTTCATTTCGATAATTTTCTAAAAATACACCTGTTATGGGGCTATCATCCATATGAAATGTATATTTGTAAATTTGGCACCTAAGTTTGAATATTTTGACGTAATATACGTGAAATATAGGAGAAAACCATGCAACAATTTCTTTTTAAAAAGTTATGAAAACAGCATAATTTGATTGGTAATATGACCAAAACAAATGCATTCCTGACTACGGGTTTTGATTTTGAAACTTTTTAGTGATAACATTGATATGATGTTCAATACCAACTATGGTTGCGTTTCCATGAAAATCTAGTTTTGAAAAAGTCTGTTTTTATGGTCGGAATGAAGATTGGTTTTCGGTTGCTAGGGTATAAAATTAGTTGCTAAGGGGTTTTGTTCTGATAATCATCCATATGCAAAATATATTTGTCAATTTGACACTATTTTTTATATTTTGGCGTAATATACATGACATATAGGAGTAAATCATGCTAAAATCATTTTTTAAAGTTATGAAAATAACATAATTTCATTAGTAATTTGACAAAAAAATGCATCCCTTACCAAGGATTTTTATTTTATTTTTTAGCACAGATATATGCCATAACATTGATATGATGTTCAATACCAACTATGGTTGCGTTTCCAAGAAATTTGCTTTTGAAAACGTCTGTTTTTTTGTGGTCGAAATGAAGATTTGTTTTCTGTTGCTAGGGTATAGAATCAGTTGCTAGGGAGTTTTGTTTTGCTAATTTTGTATATTTGTTAATTTGACACTTAATTTTTAGTATTTTGGCGTAATATACATGAAATATAGGAGGAAACATGCTATAATCCATTTTTAAAAATAGTTATGAAAACAGCATAATTTGATTAATAATTTGACAAAAAAATGCATTCATGACTACGAATTTTGATTTTAAAATGTCTTAACACCGATATATGCCATAGCATTGATATAATGTTCAATACCAACTATGGTTGCGTTTCCAAGAAATTTACTTTTGAAAAAGTCTGTTTTTTTGTGGTCGAAACAAAGATTGGTTTTCGGTTGCTAGGATATGAAATCAGTAGCTAGAGGGTTTCATTTCGATAATTTTCTAAATCAATTAGTTGTTATGGGGCTATAATCCAAATGTAATATATTTTTGTACATTTGACACTGAAGTTTAAATATTTTGCCGTAATATGCATGTATGTAGGCATTCAAGTCACTAGTTTTGAATTTCTTTTGGGTATGAAAGAAACTAACTCCATCTGATCTTTTTTTTTAAAAATCCCATTATAAACTAACAAAAAAGTCTTTAGTTGATAAATTAAGCATGTAGCATATATTTAAGAAGTAAAAACAAGTTAGGCGCTCTAAAAGTCAAAATATAATCTTACGCACGCCAGTTTTTTTGCTATTTTCCAGCTAATAAACTATTTGACTTTTGGCCCTCGACCTTGAACCATCAACATGGTCAAAACAAAAAATGACACCATCATTTTTTACAAAGGGTGGCCTAATGAACATTTTGATATATGGTGTCAAACTTCTTCACGAAAAGCCCACGGAACTACTTGAGCCGCCGGAATATAATGATGAAATACATCAAGGAGGTAGTTTGTCGTCATTTTTTTAATATTATGCGTGGCTATCGTCAAGGCGATCCAGTCGCCCCTTATACATTAATCATGTGTACGGAAGTCCTAGTTATTCGTAAAAATAACAGAAACATTGTTGAAATGGTATAATGGTATAAATATGGATAATTGTAGTATTTTAAAGTTTCAATATGCTGATGATACTCCTCTAATACTTGATGGATCTGAAAACTATTTGAAGGCAGCTGTTACAGAATTAGATATTTCTGCAAAAAAAATTATTACTTAAGATCAATACAGGACAATCCCAGTTTGTTTGGATAGGCAGTAAAGGTATAGTAGTGAACACTTATTCCGATCTTGAACTTGCAATGTGGATTTATTAAATTTACACTACTTGGTATTGACATTCGTGTTGATCTTTATAAAATACCAAAATTGAACTTTTGGTATTGAATAAAAATGAAAAAAATAAACTCAAAAAACATCCAACATAGAAAAAAAGGAAAAAAATCTCCTATTCGTAGAGTCTGTCTCATAATATCTCTCTTAATTTCTCAGTTAAATCATCTTTTTATTTCACTTCATAACCAAGAGGAAAATTTTATAAAACATCTTAATACAGTTCTTTTTAATTGTCTTTGGAATATATAAAGTTAAGCGAGATGTAGTTATCCAGAATAATATAGATGGAGGTTTGGAAATGATCTATAGTTTATATCATCGTTTATAGATTCATCAAAAATAGGCTGGATAAGAAGAATATTTACATCAAATGGTAAATGGCATATGATTCTAAAACTACAGCCAGCTTTCTTTATTTGGCAAACTGTGGAAGTGAATATCTTAAGATTATATCTAATTGTAAAAATGCTTTTGGTTAAAACTAGGATTAATATGATAACTAATTATCATGGTTTAGAAAGAGAATTGCAATTATACAAAATTTGTTAAAAAAAAGTGTTTCTCCATGTTCATTCCTTACATATGATGACGTTTGTAATACTCTTTCGCGCAATAAGTAATTATCTTCAGTACCATGGATATCCAGCAATAAAAAGTGTCTGAAGAATTTAAATCTAACAAACGAAAAACTATTTTATCAAATTATTCCTTTTAGCCTTGAAATTATATTGAAAAAAAAACATTTCTGGAGTCCAAGATTTGTATAGAATGCTTGTCAAAACTAATACTGTAATAGCTTGTCAAGCTAAATGGGTAACCTCTTTTGACTATGATCCAGAAACATTGAAAGATGTATACAATATTCCTTTCATGTCTACCAATAATACTAAACTTAAATGGCTTCAGTTCCGAATTTTTCACTACATACTAACAACTTACACTTATCTTTGTAAAATTGGTCTCTCTAATAACCCTCATCCATTGTTTGCTATGTGCTCTAGAAAGGGAGACAATCACTCATATCTGTTTCGGGAATGTTCTGAAGTTCAGAACTTTTTAGCTAATTTTGAAAGTCTTTTGGATATTCTGATTATACCATTTGCAATTAATAAAGAAACTATGCTTTTTGGAAAGCTACATCATAATGGCATATACCAAAGAATAGATAATGTAATTGTTCTTTTTTATTACAGGTATATAGTTTATGGAAAAAAAAAATTAATAAAGATTGGAAAAAAATGGTTAAAGCTGATAGAACTTACAAATCCCTGATAGTTGCACATATCCTTTATTAAAATAGTATATTTATTTATCTGTTGTCTTACATACATGTATCACGCTTGCATTTAATTAGGCTGTTGAGCAGTATTTTTTAATTCAATGTCACCATCAGAAATAAAATGTCTATCTAACTTCTTGCCTCCATTTTTTCCCTTCTTCATTTTTCTTTCTTTCTTCCTTTCTCTCTTTCTTTCTTTCTTTTTCTTCTTTCTTTCTTTCTTTCTTTTACTCTTGTTTTCATTGGTTTATTTACTATTTTTCGTTTAAGAATATGTTTGCAATTCTCCTCATTCTAGTTCACCCCATGATATTTTCTTTCCTTCATAATTTTTTTTTTATTTTATTTAATTTTATCTCTCCCTCCTCCCTCTGTTATAAAGAAACAATCCATGTAATTATACTGGTGAATGAAAGAATGGCAAAGTGAAAGATATGTATGGAAGAGAACTTTATATATATTCATATGTCATGACTTTGTGATGAATGTAAAATTGGTATATTGTTTGAAAAAAAAATAATTTAAAAAATGTTAGCATTAGTTATCATCTAATAGTTTTAAATTTGTGTCAATAGATATTAATATCTTTCCTATTATATATTTTTCTCAAAACTGATAAACATTTTAGTATGCGAAATCTTCAGAAATCATCTTTATTGGTAATAAATAAAAAATAAATAAATACAACTGTTATAAATGACAAATAGATAGTTTTATAAACTGTCCCTTAAACATTTTATAATGGAATTTTACCGTGAAATGAACTTATTTCTTCAAACAGAAGTAAGCATACGTTGTAAGAAGAATGCACCAGGTAAAAGCCTATCTTTTCTATGACGATTCTGTCCATCCGTGACCGATCAGTAACTTGTTATACCCCTTCCGCCTATACTTTTTGAAAATTTTCCAAATTTTCAATTAACAGAGCGATATCAAAGGTCACAGAGGGAAGACGAAATAGGGTAACTGCAGTTACCAGTATCAAACATGGCAACGATAGAAAAATACGAGAATAAACGAGTATTGTTCTCACATAAACGTAGTAGATCGTGTCTTGGAACATTATTAGCACAATTTGAAGTGTAAGTCATATCCATAGAGCCCCACATTGGAATCAAGCATATATAATTATGTATGATTAAGGTACCTCAAAAGTGATGATTAGGGTAACTTATTTACAAGTACATACATATAATTGTCCGAAAATAAGACTTTGTAAAATATTTCAACATGACAAAAATCAGGCTGTAAGAACCAAAACAAATTTGCAACAAATATATTGCATGCATATCGCCAATTAACAATCACATAAAGATACATTGCCTTTTGTACGACGTGAGTGCCAGGAATATTATGGGAATAATATCACTGCATAATTAAGCAACGCCTGTTACGCTAATAGCGGACAAATTTGTAGTCATAAGGCTTTATTTCAAGAGATCGCGGTGAAGTGGCTGTTTTAGTCAAGCCCCTGTGAAGCCATTTCTAAATAAAATCGAGTTGTATTGTATTCGATTTTGAAAGGTGTAAATCAAAATATTGAACATATGTGTACAAGCGAAATCGAACGTATCGACGAAATTACATTATCGTTGATTAAAGGCACTCGGAATATGTTTTTCGGGATGGGATGATATTCTTGTAAAAACTGGTATTAGTGTTATATTGGTGATCATTTACAGACATTTCAAATGATCATATCCTGTACCTATATCAATATATGTCTTATTCCACATATCGTTATCATCTCAGTTAAAGTAGCTTGCTTCCTACGTTATCACTTCCAGTGTTGGTGTTTATTTTTTCTGCAATACATGTACATTGTGTACTCAATCATAATTTTCTGTTAAAAATACACCACTGCTTTACTGGGCTTATAATTAAAAACACAAATTGTGTATTGAACCTAAGTACATTTGATTTAGATTTGGATATGAGTCCCAGTCAATATATATTATATATAATTTGAATACGAGTCCTCCTCAATAACATATTAAGTATACATATATATTAAGTCCTGGATGATTGGTCCAATCAAAATTAATAAAGTAGGCAATTCGTATTACTTAAACATTCCAAGTATCAATATTATGAATTTTTGCTATGGAAGGTATATGTTCATGTACTTATTAATCACAATCCTACAGGCAACTTAGATACTAGTGTCGCTATTCACAAATACATCGGTGAGTTACCCTAGTCACGATGTTGCAGTTACCATAATTACGGAAAAATTGACATTTTGAGTTACCATAACCACGCGTATTTTCACATGCTTGATTCCAACAACTCCGTGGATCGCTGTGCATATGACTGAGCTTCAAATTATTGATACTGGTACAAGACAATATCTACGGCGGTTATGTCAGAACGGACAGTACGTTTTTTTTTTTTTTTTTTTTGTGCAGTCGCGATGTTCGATAGTGTTACTGCAGATACTCTAATCCGGTTCCCCCTGTGAAAGGTAGGGATACGATTTGCTATCATTATCAGTTATCTCACAACGATGGATTGCAAATAAAGTGTAATTGCTCAATCAATACCGGTATTAAACCCATGATAAAAGTCTTACTTTTGTTTAAGTTGAGTGTTGTCAATTTCCAATCCTTTGATCTGCTCAGCGTCTGCCGTTTCCCTGAATAATACAATTATAGTATTTGTCATCATTACACTAGTATTTTCCCGTACGTAATTAAATATACTGATGATTATAAAAAGATCATCAGCTTTTAAATTGATAAAAACCATATGACAGGATCACTGTATAAGCATATACAATGACTTCAATAAGATTGGACGAACTTAACGAAAGTTTCATTAATCTAATTGAAACATATCCATTAGATTGGACATACATGGTAATATTAAGTGATATACATATATCAATTTTCGGTGAAGTGTGATTCCTGCTTCGAATGAAACACTCACCGGTCTTTCATTTCCTTTTCCAGTTCACGGATGCGATTTTGGGATGATTCGCTACTGTAATATAAAACACAGATAGTGTCTGTATTAAATTAAACCTACGGCTATGAACGATACATTTTATAGTTAGAAATTAGGTCCGTAAATGTTACATCACACTATATGGATTCCACCACACGTAGATTCTAACAGAAACAAGCTCCAGGCCATGATGTGTTGAAAGTATCGGTCCTCGTAAGGATTTTACAGTGTGTAGAAATGGCGATGTAGACGGCATGACCAAATTAATTTCACTATTGTGCGTTATAACTTATTATGAATCAAACTGCTTAATACAATTGAATGAAAATGGTCCATAGCAATGTTTACTAAATTTAAAGAGCGTTTTTTCTTTCTTTTTTGAATATGGGAATATCACATGCTGTTGTTTAGCGTACGGATATGGATAATTTTAGGAAAACAATATGGTAGAAACAATGAAAGAAATTATGGACTTTTTATGATATTAGGTTGGATACTATACAATTATCAAATACATTTTATTTCATTGATTTCGTATCGATTGCGAAACTCGATACACATTTTTTTTGTCTAGGTTCGAAAGATACCACATCACACATTCGGTAAAACTATTTACGTTTGAATGTACTTGATCGATAACCTATTTGCCGTGACCGGTTACTGTTATGATCTTAGACAAGAA
This sequence comes from Argopecten irradians irradians, assembly GCA_004382745.1. Taxonomy (NCBI): domain Eukaryota; kingdom Metazoa; phylum Mollusca; class Bivalvia; order Pectinida; family Pectinidae; genus Argopecten; species Argopecten irradians. The sequence continues at coordinate 73,388 of SAYR01077585.1, read as the reverse complement.
CAAGTACAGTTAGTCTAAAGAAATAGGCGGGGAGATAAACAGTTATAGTAAATTGTGATGAATGTACAATAGACATAGCATACTATCGCTTTCATCAAAAGAAAATATAAAAAAATGGAAATGCTCTTACTTTTGAGATACAATTTGTGGACGTTACATATGTACTTAAACATCAAAATCGAACTCACTATACTATACGGTCTTGATTATTTCAAAATTGTATGGTGACAATTTACAAAATAGGACAACGTCAATGATGTATAAAATAATAACTATCATATATTAAATATAAGATGTTTTTGTATATCCAATGCAGTAATATTTTCAACTTATAAGTAATTTTATTTTTTGCTTTTGTGTTTCGAATATGCATTTAATAAATACTTGGTAAATAAAATAGTTTCCAGTAATAACGCATAGCAAATTAACGCATGGATATCTGAATGAAAGTGATATTGTTTTAAGATTTTCTTATCTAATTATTAGGTTTATCTGTTTTAGAGACACAACTTAAATATGAGATGTTTATAAGCCTATGGATGTTAAATATTCCAATGTATATGTATTGACCTACGTGACAGACATATTAATGCAATAAAATGATGATATTAATTTAATGAGCACTCCTAATGGAGATACTTATCTAAATACATGCGCACACTTATTCTTACGTTTGGGTTAGATCTTTGATTTCTCTTTCCAACCGCTTAATCTTCTCGCCTTCTGTTTCTCCCCTGTAGTTGAAATAGCATGATCATCGATAAATAAAATATTTAGAAGAATCCGGAGACACGCATTGTTTAACAAATCTACAAATATCTCAATGTGTTAATGCTTCAAAATGGGGGAACTATATTCAGAATTCAAAACTTGAAAACTACAAAAAAAAAACGATTACGTTATGTAAAGTTTATTATGTGATCAGCGTAGATAAATTTATATTTAAATCGTAGAGGTGTCACTAATATGTTCTGCAAGCATATAAATATATATAGATATATATGTATGTAGATTTTTTGAAATAAGTGTATGTATTGTATCAAAGCGTCATCAACATATCACATTATAAATCATTCAGATCAGATAATCAACCGTAGTGGTGACCAGGTAATGATAACAATATAGCGTTTTTATAAACAACAAACCAGGAAAAACCCGTGTAATCAACAATGCTACCATTTTATGGTATTCGAAAGTTACCTATGATATATCAACAAGTTTACTTTCGAACAATCAATTAATACACCCTTTCCCCACATACCTTTCTTGTTGATCAGGTCCAATTTGAAGGGTTCCCAAAAGTGCTTCTATTTCATTGACAGATTTGTCACTTTCGTTGAAAACGATTTCCAGGATATCAACCGGGTACTCCACACTATCGTATGTTTTAGTCAGCCTGGTTGTGGCAGCGTTAGCAATATCCGCCTTCCTATTCTCTGCAAGACAGCTCTCTAGCGCAGCTATATCAGTTTCGACTTCGGTTATTCTCGCCATAAGCCGCTCCTGATACTGTTCAAACCTCTGACGATTCGAATCTTGGGTATCATTGCATTGTTGTTTTAATTCGACGACCATCATTTTGGTGTGACTGATGATTTTCTCTTCTCGTAGCTCGATATTTTTCATCAACATCGTGGTAGCTGGGTCCAATCTCTTTAGATCATCAGCTACCCTTTTTGCGCTTGATTGCAAAGGAACGAGGATGTTCGTCCTTGTCTGAGAGCTGAAATTAATTATTTTCTTTTTGAACGTGCCAAGATGGTCATCTAATAAAGCTAATGTGTGTTTGAAGTGTGCACCTTAATCTATGATGCATCGTGGGCATGCGAGTGCTTCCTTGCACCCGTCTTCAAGACAAACGAATAGGACGTCTACTGTTGAATGGTTTGGACAGCGAATTTCGGTTTGCATTTGAGCTCCAATATCAGCCATGTTTATTAGGCAAGATCTGTAATTAAAATAACAATTGTTTAAAATCATTTATTTTCGGTAATCATCAATTTCTGATTAATTATTACAGAAACATATAAGGCTAAACGAGTATAATTTTATGTTCCATTTTAACATCCCAACACATATTTTAACGATTTTGTAATATTGAAGACAGTCTTCGTTGATATAAGATGGGTATAAAAATACCACTTAGAGGACCATTCCTTTATTTGGAGTTCGGGAAATTGCTGGATTTACAAATGTTCACATTCATTACAATGTAAACTACATAGTTGATAGAGCATAAACGTATGGTTCCCACTTAGTTTCAGTTTCGTTGTTCCGTTACGAGCTTAGTTCACGCCAATACAGGTATAGTTCGTTTCGGAATTTTTATATGAAAATATTTAAACATAAACTCAACACATGAATCTATTTCAAATTTACTTACTATGATATGATATGTCTTTTGCTATTTGAGTTCAGTTGTTATTCAGTATTTCATTTACCTTTCAATCAATTTCCACTCAATTGAAAAAAATAATATTTTAGGTACACGAAAATAACTACAATATATATCCACTCGTTTAAGCGACCAACCTTTCTATTTTACCTCCACCATCTACATATCCAGATGATAATATCCGAACATACAACATTTTATTCAAAACAAGTAGCGTTTGAAATATCAACCTGCAATTCGTTAACACATTAACAAATAAAAACCGTCTTCAAAATTAGTGATGACTGACCTGACTTTGAAACTCATCCTGAACAGTGAAAATATATAACAGTTTAAATATACACATCACAACATATACAGAAGATACATGAAAGACAAGTACAATAGAAGTTTTATTTGTAGAGTTATTTCAAATTGAATATTTTTGCGTATGTACATACATATATTTACAAGTAACTTATTAAAGTAACAAATACATAAATACTACAATTCACATAAAAGATCTATTTCCCTTCCTACAGATGTAGTGAGTAATTGAACTAGGGGAGACAATTCTTGATGAAAAATACACCAAAGACAGGACAAATATAGATAAAAAGGGGGGTGGGAGTAAAAAAAATAGGTTGCAGATCTTTCAATAATTTTTAAGATATTACTGTTTATACATTTAACCAATTTTGTAATTCTGCAAGTGCTTGTGGTTTCCGCTTTAAGTTAATGTTGGAAATTATAATCCTGTGAGTTTTTATTTCAAATTTAATATGATTTTTCAGACTGTTTAAATTGAGTTCTTTTTCTAGACATTTGCAGTTGTAAATGTATTGTTTTACTAGCAGCAGTATCAACTTTTCAATATGGAAATTATTATTTGTACTATCTTGTTTGCTGAAGGGGGGCCGCGGTGGCCGAGTGGTTAAGATGTACCGACATATTACCACATGCCCTCCACCTCTGGGTCGCGAGTTCGAATCCCATGTGGGGCAGTTGCCAGGTACTGACCGCTGGTCTGTGGTTTTTCTCCGGGTACTCCGGCTCTCCTCCACTAATAAACCTGGCAAGCCCTTAAATGACCCTGGCTGTTAATAGGACGTTAAACTAATCAAAACCAAACCAAAACCAAAGTTTGCCGAAGATAAAATCCTTTTTTCAAATTTAAGACTACAAAATGTACATAGATTTTTGTTTATAAATATTTTTCCGTCCATCCCGATCAATTTCAAAATTTTGATTCCATTTATTTTGAGCAGTAGGTATAACGTCATTTTTAATTAAAACATTATATATATTTTGAACACATTTTTTACAACTTAAAATCAATTTGAGGTTTATTGGTATGTTAGGAAGAGTTATATTTTTTCAGAGTCAAAACGTTGTTGATTGTTTCTGATGACATGATAAATGGCATTTTTTGTACCCTGATATTCTAGAATATTGGTCTGAATACTATACGTTTCACGAAATTCTTCTAGACTATATATGGATTTGTCTTTTTTCAAAATGTTAAAGATAAATAGAACACCGTTTTTATACCATAACTTCTTAAACATAACTTTATGATTGATTCTGATTTCACTATTAAACCAAATAGGGTTTTCTAAAATATTCGTTTTGTAAATATTACTTGAACTTAAGGTCGTACACCAAGCCTCTTGAACATCCCTCCAAAATATTTTTTTGCAATTTTTAGATTGTTTTTTTAAGTGTTCAATTCCAGTATTCGCTATTTTTTGTTTGTCAAATAGAGCTATTAGAATAATATCCCAGTTTCCTTCTTTACAATAAATTCTTCTTATTAAAGATACTAGAGCAGTTATAAACGATTTTTGAGATGAATCATGTTAAGCCCCTCTTCCTCATATGTTTTAATAATTACATCTCTTTTAATTTGATCCGGTTTACAATTCCATAAAAAAATTAAAGCACAGACAATTAATTTCTTTAATATACAAGTTATCATGATTTGGAAGCGATATAAATAAGTGGTTGAAGTGGCATATTAGTAAGGTTTTTATAACAGCTAGTTTGCCAATTGGTGTTAGAATTCTTTTGTTCCAAATTAGTGATTTTTGTCGAACTTCAGTTGGACTATTCTGCTTAGATCTACATCATATTCAATACCTAATAGATTAAAGTTGTGGTTCCCCATTTCAAGTTAAGATTAGAATTAAATGTATTATTACTGTACTTCATACTACCAATCCACGTTACTTGGGTCTTGAAAAAAATCATTTTTAAACCAGATATATTAGCATATAAATTTAGTGATTTGAGAGTTTGATCTAAATACTTTTTGAGCCATCTAAAATAACAGTGTGTTATCAGCAATTTAGATAATATAATTTAATCTTCATGTAATAATAAACCTTAAATATTTTCATTATTTCTTATTAGTATGGATAAAATATATGCACATAAAATAAAACTATGAAGAGACGGGGTCACCTTGACGACAGCCTCGCTCTATATGGAAAACGTTGGACAGATTTCCCCCAATATTTCCTGCTGACTGTATATCATTTCTAAAGAGTTTTATCCGCTTGATTATTGTAGGACCAAACTTAAAGTATTTTAGAGTTTTATCAATTAAGTTCCAGGATTCAAAGTCGAAAGCTTTTTCAAAGTGTATTAAAAGTAAAAGTCCCGGTATATTATTTTCCTCTGTATATTGCATAATATCATATATTAACCTTGTGTTTTCGCCAATATATCTTCCAGAGATAAATCCAGTTTGATTATTGCTGATTAATTTACTGATTACCTTTTTGAATCATTCTGCTATTGCGCCTGATGCTAATTTATATCTATTATTTAAAAGTGTTATCGGCCTCCAATTACTTAGTTTATCGCGGAGTTTATTGCCTTTTGGAATGCATGTAATTATTTCTTGTTTTTGAGTTATTGAAAATTTTGATGTGCTAAAACTATAATTAAGTGATCTTAAAACAAATGGTCCAAATTGCTTCCAAAATATTTTCAAAAATTCCACTGTAATACCGTCAGAGCCAGGACTTTATCATTTTTATATCTTTAGCAGTGTGTTGTTTAATTTATTTATTGTAAGGGTCCTTCAATATTTAAATATTTTTGCTCTGATAATTTAGGAACAGTATAATATTCTAGAAGTTGTTCAGGATTGACATTACTTAGTGTGATATTTTCTTTATACAAGTTATTGTAGTAATTTTCATATTCATCTTCTTTAGTTATGTAAGGAATAATTTTACTAGTGTAGTTGCGAGACCTTAAGTTGCTAAAAATATTTAGTTGGTTTTTCCCCTTCCCTTATCCATTTCGCTCTAGATCTCATTATGCATTTTCTCTTTGAACGTGCCAAGATGGTCATCTAATAAAGCTAATGTGTGTTTGAAGTGTGCACCTGAATCTATGATGCATCGTGGGCATGCGAGTGCTTCCTTGCACCCGTCTTCAAGACAGACGAATAGGACGTCTACTGTTGAATGGTTTGGACAGCGAATTTCGGTTTGCATTTGAGCTCCAATATCAGCCATGTTTATTAGGCAAGATCTGTAATTAAAATAACAATTGTTTAAAATCATTTATTTTAGGTAATCATCAATTTTAATTCTGATTAATTATTACAGAAACATATAAGGCTAAACGAGTATAATTGTATGTTCCGTTTTAACATCCCAACACATATTTTAACGATTTTGTAATATTGAAGACAGTCTTCGTTGATTTAAGATGGGTATAAAAATACCACTTAGAGGGCCATTCCTTTATTTGGAGTTCGGGAAATTGCTGGATTTACAAATGTTCACATTCATTACAATGTAAACCACATAGTTGATAGAGCATAAACGTATGGTTCCCACTTAGTTTCAGTTTCGTTGGTCCGTTACGAGCTTAGTTCACGCCAATACAGGTAGTTAGTTTCGGAATTTTTATATGAAAATATTTATACATAAACACAATACGTGTATCTATTTAAAATTTACTTACTATGATATAATGTGTCTTTGGTTATTTGAAGTTCAGTTGTTATTCAATATTTCATTTACATTTCAATCAATTTCCACTCAATTGAAAAAAGTAATATATTAGGTACACGAAAATAACTACAATATATATCCGCTCGTTTAAGCGATCAACCGTTCTATTTTACCACCACCATCTACATGTCCAGGTGATAATATCCGAACAGACAACTCTTTATTCAAAACAAGTAGCGTTTTAAATATCAGCCTGCAATTCTTTAACACATTAACAAATTAAAACCGTCTTCAAAATTAGTGATGAATGACCTAGAAACTTCAAATTCATCCTGAACAGTAAAAAACGTTGACATTGTCGTATATGGCAAATTATTTGGTTCTGTGTTATTGTTTTTTTCTAATTTATTTTGTATTCATTTTTTTTTTTCAAAAATATACACATCACAACATATACAGAAGATACCTGAAAGACAAGCACAATAGAAGTTACATTTGTAGAGTTATTTCAAATTGAATATTTTTACGTATGTACATACATATATTTACAAGTAACTTATTAAAGTAACAAAAACACACATACTACTATTCACATAAATGATCTATCAAGAGTTATTTCCCTTCCTACATATGTAGTGAGAAAGTGAACTAGGGGAGACAACTCTTGATAAAAACTACACCAAAGACAGGACAAAAATAGATAAAAAAGTGGGGGGGGGAGTAAAAATAGGTCACAAATCTTTCAATGATTTTTAAAATATTACTGTTTATACATTTAACCATTTTTTTTTTAATTCTGCAAGTTCTTATGGTTTCCGCTTTAAGTTACTGTTGGAAATTATAATCCTGTGAGGTTTTTTCCAAATTTAATATGATTTTTCAGACTGTTTAAATTGAGTTCTTTTCTCTAGACATTTGCAGTTGTAAATGTATTGTTTAACTAGCAACAATATCAAATTTTTAATATGGAAATAAGTATTTGTACTATCTTGTTTGCCGAAGATAACATCCTGTTTTTCAAATCTAAGACTACAAAATGTACATAGATTGTTGTTTACAAATATTTTCCCGTCCATCCCGATCAATTTCAAAATTTTGATTCCATTTATTTTGAGCAGTAGGTATAACTTCATTTTTAATTAAAACATTATCTATATTTTGAACACTTTTTTTTACAACTTAAAATCAATTTGATGTTTATTGGTATGTTAGGAAGAGTTATATTTTTTTTCAGAGTCAAAACTTTGTTGATTGTTTCTAATGCCATGATAAATGACATTTTGTATACCCTGATATTCTTGAAAATTGGTCTGAATACTATACATTTCACGAAATTCTTCTAGACTATATATGGATTTGTCTGTTTTCAAAATGTTAAAGATAACTAGAACACCCTTTTTATACCATAACCTCTTAGAAATAACTTTATGATTTATTCTGATTTCACTATTAACCCAAATAGGGTTTTCTAAAATATTTGTTTTGTAAATATTACTTGAACTTAAAGTCGTACACCAAGCCTCTTGGACATCCCTCCAGATATTTTTTTGCAATCTTTAGATTATTTTTTTAAGTGTTTAATTCCAGTATTTGCTAATTTTTGTTTGTCAAATAGAGATCTTAGAAAAATATCCCAGTTTCCTTCTTTGGAAGCGGTATAAATAAGTGATTGAAGTGGGATATTAGTAAGGTTTTTATTACAGCTATTTTGCCAATTGGTGTTAGAATTATTTTGTTCCAAATTGAAATAAGTGATTTTAGTTTTGCAAGTTTTTGTCGAAATTCAGTTGGATTATTCTGCTTAGATCTACATCATATTCAATACCCAATAGATTGAAGTTGTGGTTCCCCATTTCAAGTTAAGATTAGAATTAATAGTCCAGGCAAACTAAGGTTTGACCTCAAACAAATTGCAACAGAATTTTGTTTTGCAACCATGCATTTACCTGAGGCATGAAAATCAACATATTAAAAGTATAGAAAATCTCATTGGTGGAAATATGCCTAATTTGCATATTTCAAAATGGCCACAAATATGAATAACACACAAACAATTCACATAATGTTTTTAATCATAACCAAGATTCTGTGGCAATATGAAAGGCTTTTTTTATTTTTTCTTGTCCAATAAACCTTAATAAAGTAAAAAAATGTTTCATCTGACCCCAGACTCATTTACATAAATCCAATATGGCGACCAAAATGGCTGCCTTTAACAGCTAAATTGCTAATTATGAAATAGACAGTTCTAAAATGCACGTCATCTTCTAGTTGAATTATATGCATCAAAAATGCAGTACCACTGCTCAGAACTACTGACTGTATGTTCACTCATCAAGGTTTAAATCAATTGGAGTAGAATTTGCACAACTAGTGCCCCTGCTTTCCCCACAAATGTCTGAGCACAGAAGTCCGTGCTTTCGGCATGTGCATCTATTTGTACTGCATTGTTTTTTGCAGTTACATCTGAAGATTTCAAGGAGCTCCTGAGGTGCTGGTGGCTGATCTGTTTGTCTAGGAAGATACTGTCCCTCATCAATGCGCCATCCCCATTCGATAGGAGTCATGGTTTCCCCTAAAAGCCCTTTCCATTCCATAATTTGATAATATACCCGTAGACTGTAGTATTTCGCTGCTGCAGAAGTTGGTGGTAGGACATGTGGCTGTACGTGTGTCGTGCTTGAAGATATTTTCTCACAGAAACGCCTGTATCGAAGTGTATCCAAACTGATATCCGTATCCGCACCATACAAACACACCAAAGCCTTCTCGCCCGCTAGTTCTATCTGCCTCTTTTCAACTTGATCTGTTTGGTTGAAAACACTAGCCTGTTCCCGGAATAGCTGTTTGTCTTTTACATTCTTCAACGCAAGGCCTTTTCCAAGACCAAACACGCGAGAGGTTGTATCACAGCCTAATACAGCGTGCACAAACAAGATGAAGTGGCGTACAACCATTCCCAGAGCACGCTTTGTCTTCTGGATGTCCCAAACTCGGTTTTTTCGATAGTTTGCTTTACATTCAAGTGCAAAAATCACCATGTGGGATTGAAGGTCAACATGGTGAATGAGCAGGATCAACAAGTCGGTATCATCACCAACAAGAACGGTGTCTTTTGTTCCAGCAGACTCAACGACAGTTAGTACATCGGCATCACCTTTGGCGTGATAGACAGTGCACCCAGCGTCTTGCAGCTTTTCACTAAGCAGATGAATGAACCATTGTTTATTGTCCTGATTGGCGAGGAACTCCTCCTTTCTTGAGGTGATAACCATGTCACTAGAGAATTTAACCTTCGGACTAACGCTAGCTCCTGTCCGTCTGAGGTGGGTTGCATCCTTTGTTGATGGACCGTCTTCATATCCATCAAACACAACAACAGCATTTCTGTATTTTCGATTGACATAGTCAACATACCATAACATGGCCATGGAATACGGTGCAATAATGCACCCCCATCTAAAACATACTGAACATCATCCGGTGGTTCCTGTTGATCGAGCTTTGCCAGTTTCCATAATGCATCAGTTAGTGCTGGTTTATTCGCTTGCAGAGGGGGGATGAGGACTCGAACAATGCTGCTGGATAGCTACACAGTTCGTAGCTGAAGAGCGAAGGGAGTTCACCAATGCGGTCCCCGGCAGTTACCAACCTCTGAAAAAGTAGTTGCGGGTCGACCTGAACAGATTCGTCACTTATCTTGATGGGAGATCTTGCTCCAAGTGTGATCGCCTGCTTTGACTTTTTTAAATACATAGTCCTGCACATCCTTTCCAACCATAGATTCCAAGATCTCAGTACCCACACTATGTGATCTGTCTACATTAACTGAAGCTTCTGCTACAACACCATGTGCAACACTACGCAACGTCTGGTCTAAACTGAAGGGATTTCGATCTTGAAGGTAACCGAGGAGCCCGAGACTATCCTTGACATCCCTCACCTGCCTAGCATTCGACATTTCTTTGTGCTGCTCGCTGGTTTCATATTTTATACCTGTGAGTTCTAGCATGGCATCATTCATATCCACACGAGCAGGCATTGACATAAGCCACACGAGGCGTTGGGTTTCTGTCATACCTTTACCTCTGGTAAGCCCTCCACTGGTTTTTATACTCCTCATTAGGACCTGTTCTATGATAAGATCGGTCGACAAGCCAGCCCAATAACGATCGCTTCGACGAACAACATGAAATCCTTGTGTGAACTTGTCATAGAGCTCCGGATGTGTCTCTGGTAGTGCTTGCATCATCTGAAAATACAGATATGCAGACTTTCCATATAGATTGTGCCCAGAGGCAGCGAAGTATGGTAACATGTCGTGAACCGATTGGAGATGCAACACCCAGTTTCCTGTTATCTCGGCTTTCAAAAAACGTCGCAAAATGTCCACCATTTCCATATACTGCAGCCAGAGGGTAGCCGTGCGGCTTGACATTGAATTCGGCTCAGTTTTCATTTTATTCACAACTCTCTCCAGGACTTCTGAGGAACAAGCTTCTTCCTTTGTTGTACTGCCAGACAACAAACCATCATAAAGTGCCCGTATCTCACTTAGGTCTGGTTCTGCAATAGTTGAACAGGTTTCCTCATTTTCAGCAGTCTGTGATTTGTCTGCTTCTGGTTGCCCGTCTGTATCTTTAGATGGCACTGGCACATTGTATGTATTGGCTACCAACATTGTGTTTAAAGCAGCATCAACGAGAAGGTGTCCTCGCACTGCCCGGGATAATGCCCTGCCACTTAGCATGTGGATAACAGAATTGCTTGCATACACAACTTCCAGAAGCTCCTTCAGACCTGAACTTGCCATTAGGTGGCCAATACTACCCAGAAAGCTCATCTCTGTGTGTAATCCCCCTAACCGTAGCACCACTTTACTTAGCTCATTGTTTGATGACTGACTTCGAATTATTGTTAGTGCTTCCACCACAGCGGTTGATCAAATGTCAGAACTGGTGTGGTATCATATCGGGCAGCTTGGGCACAAACAAACTTGAGTGTTGAGAAAATACAGGAATAGTCACTTGGATCCATGTCGATCATTGGAAGAAACTGGACATTTGACTTTCCTGGATGGTTGCCATGGTGTACCATCTGCATCATGCCTGACCATGCAGGTCGAGTTGAACAAGCAAGCAAGGAAGATTTCCAGAGAGTATCTAGCATTGCAGTGGGATCCTCTACATTTGGGTTCATGAGTGGTTGGTACAACAAACGGGGAATAACAGGGGGAGCTTTGAAGTATTCAATATTGATACGTCCTACAGCAGCAATATCCTCAGCTGTCACATTGGTCTTTGCGACTCTTTTGCGGGCCGAAGATCCAGGGGTAACAGTACAAACAATTCCCATGCCGTGGAATGTCCCTGAACCATCAAGCGTTGCAACATTATGGTCTACGTTGTCTGCAACATACTCTGTGTGCTTGTCTGGAGTATATCCCTGAATGGAGGTGCCTTGTTCAGTGGCAGCGCTGCGTTCGTACCTCTTCACTTCTGAATATGAACAGCAAAATCCCAGTGAGTTCAGTGTGTCAATGAGGTATCGGGAAGCAAAATGATGATGCAATTGGATTCCAAGTCCAAGTTGAAGGGGTACCAGTAAGACTCTAGGTCTGACAGCTTGCATTATTGTCTGTCCGATTGATGCCAATTTCAGTTCGATGTCTTTTCCAGTAAACATTGTTCTCAAAAACAGTTTAAGGGTGTCTGGGACAAAATCATTGTCAATGTTCTTGGATGACAACTCCTCTACACTTGAATATACATCAGATTCTATAGTGACAGACTTGATATCACATTGGATTAGCTTTGCAGTTGTCAGAATTATTTTGGTTTCTTCACTGATTGTGTCATCCTTCTTCTGATGAAAATCATAAAGAATCCTTTTGGTATTGTCTCTAAACGTTACAACATATTGTGTCCCATTCAGTTCGGTCACAATAAGTCTATCACCAAAATGATCTTTTAGTTTCTGTTTCATATACACTGTAATGTATGGCTCTGCATCTGTTTTGTCCAAATACTCCCCCATCTTTACCACAAGATCATTGACGGTCGTTTGCTCTTCGTCATTCTCTTCCAAGTACCGAGCAACCTTCTGAAACGCACTGAGCTTTAGATCATGTGAAGGTCTACCCGACCTAATTATTTTTCCTCCCCCGTCACCAACAGATGATGGTACTTGCTTTCCAGTCCTTAAGTTCACACTGCAGGACTGATGGTAGACTGCATCAGCTGCAGGTAAGTCATTTACAGACAGGATTCGACCATAAACCGCCCGAGACCATTCATCATTCCGGCTTTCACAAATCTTAGTAACTGTGCCCTGAAAGTCCATGGTTCTGACCGGAATGATATTAAAACTTCTCTTCTTTCCATCGTACTTAGCCGCTAGCCCACAGAACAAGCAATGTTCCTTAAAGATAAATTGTGGACTCTCAGATCGAAGCTTAGCACTATTTTCACCTGATGATGATGCTGCTGGTTGATTCTGTGTTCTAATATAGGCGTTGATAGCATTTTGATTACAAAACACACGGCGACAGTTTTTATGAACACGCTGTCCAGGATTTGCTGTTACACTGCTTCCACGTTGCTCACTGGCCCGATTTATGCTGTCGCTTCCTTTTTCTCCTAACTCAGATGTTTCTCGTCCATCATCAGTTAATTCAATGCAGATACAACATCTTTCCATGACTAGATTATGACATATATAGGAAACAAATTTGAGTACTAAAAAAATGGCCTGATAAACCTTGCTTCATGAAAGATGGCCATTTTCCAGCCATCGTGAAACCGGAAGTGAAGAATAAATATTCATCTAAAACAATCAGCTAGCCCATGGTTTGTTTCATCGCCCCTAAGCAACAAAGAACACTTGATGTCAAAAGAAAATAACACTAGAAGTATCATAAGTATGTGAAACGAAACTACCACACTTGGCGTGCAATGTTCATCATTTCTGGTTAAAGTATATCACAATATAGACATTTAGTCGCTTAATTTGGAAAAGGTAGTCAGAAAAAAACCCAATTTATCAAATACATTTCCCACGGGAAGTACGTATCATATTTTGAAATTATCAATTGGTAAATGCAAAAGTTTTGTTCGATATCAATGAAACAAGTGCCATTCTGTTGGCCATTTTGTCTGCCATCCTGGAAATATGCTCATTAAGAAACCAAACAGATTACCTTAGTTAGCTAAAATAAAGATTTCATTAGTTATTGATGTATTTAATTCAATAGGACTGCAATAAAATTGCTTGACATCAAATTAAATACCAATGAATATAATATGATTGATTTTTAAGCACAGTTGGCGGCCATATTGGATTTATGCAAATTATATATACTTCCACCACTTGCACCTTTTTATACTTTTGATATGTTGTTCTAAGGACCTTAGAGAAATGCATAGCAGTGAAAAAGATTCTGTTGCAATTTGTTTGAGGTTGAGCCTATTTTTGGCTTAGATTTCCTGGACTATAAATGTATTATTACTGTACTTCATACTGCCAATCCACGTTACCTGGGTCTTGGAAAAATTCATTTTTAAACCAGATATATTAGCATATAAATTTAGTGATTTGAGAGTTTGATCTAAATACTTTTTGAGCCATCTAAAATAAAAGTGTGTTATCAGCAATTTAGATAATATAATTTAATCTTCATGTAATAGTAAACATTTAATATTTTCATTATTTCTTATTAGTATGGATAAAATATATGCATATAAAATAAAACTATGAAGAGACGGGGTCACCTTGACGACAGCCTCGCTCTATATGGAAAACGTTGGACAGATTTCCCCCAATATTTACTGCTGACTGTATATCATTTCTAAAGAATTTTAACCACTTGATTATATTTTAGAGTTTGATCAATAAAGTTCCATGATACAAAGTCGAAAGCTTTTTCAAAGTCTACTAAAAGTAAAAGTCCCGGTATATTATTTTCCTTTGTTTATTGCATAACATCATATATTAACCTTGTGTTTTCGCCAATATATCTTCCAGAGATACATCAAGTTTGATTATTGCTAATTAATTTACTGATTACCTTTTTGAATCATTCTGATATTGCGCCTGATGCTAATTTATATATATTATTTAAAAGTGCTATCGGCCTCCAATTACTTAGTTTATCGCGGGGTTTATTGCCTTTTGGAATGCATGTAATTATTCCTTGTTTTTGAGTTATTGAAAATTTTGATGTGCTAAAACTATAATTAAGTAATCTTAAAACAAATGGTCCAAATTGCTTCCAAAATATTTTCAAAAATTCCACTGTAAAACCGTCAGAGCCAGGACTTTTATCATTTTTATATTTTTAGCAGTGTGTTGTTTAATTCATTTATTGTAAGGGTCCTTCAATATTTAAATATTTTTGCTCTGATAATTTAGGAACAGTATAATATTCTAGAAGTTGTTCAATATTGACATTACTTATTGATATTTTCTTTATACAAGTTATTGTAGTAATTTTCAGATTCATCTTCTTTAGTTATGTAAGGAATACTTTTACTAGAGTAGTTGGGAGACCCTAAATTGCTAAAAATATTTAGTTGGTTTTTCCCCTTTCCTTATCCATTTCGCTCTAGATCTCATTATGCTACCATTTATTTTTTGCTTTCTTATTTCTTCTAATTCCTTCATTTTATCTTCTTACTTGTTTACTGATGCATTATTTGTCCCTGTTTTTTTCTAATGGCTTAATTACATTAATTAAATTTGTTTCCTTTTTATTAGATGTATTTTATATGAATTGAATAGGATAAAGTTTTACCCGGAATTTCCATCATTCGTGTTTCTAAAAAAAGCCATTTATTGTAAATACTATAAGATCTGACGATATATCTTTTACATTTTATTAATATTATGTACGGGTACTGCATATTGAGATTTGATATATTCTATTGTAGATCTGATAAGGTTTAAACATTCATTATCGAATAAAAGAGAATGATTCAAT
Source organism: Argopecten irradians irradians (assembly GCA_004382745.1). Lineage (NCBI taxonomy): Eukaryota > Metazoa > Mollusca > Bivalvia > Pectinida > Pectinidae > Argopecten > Argopecten irradians. The sequence continues at coordinate 58,063 of SAYR01077585.1, read as the reverse complement.
TTCCATAAACCTTTTCCACGTTTAAAAGTATAAAAAGACAAGTTAACTATTGAGAAAGAATGATCCGAACGGTAACCTGGTTCAATTGTTGAAGAAGTGAAACATGGTAAAAGACTATCTGAAATCAGTATATAATCTAATCTGGCCTGTTTGTGTGGGTTTTTTCTACGCCAAGTCTCGGGATTCTTTTCTTTAAATGTGTCTACTAGTCCGAAAGTGTCTATATATTCCAAAAATTTCTTTCTTGCATTAGGGTTGTTTATGTTTTTATAGTTATCACAATCTAATTTAGGATCAAATATCATATTAAATTCTCCACATATTACATATTTGTCATTTCCAAACTCTTCTATAATATCAAATATTTCGTTATAAAAAGGAGGTTGGTCAATGCTATGTCCATATAGATTAATTAATGCTATTTTTTTGCCTTTAACTATTATATTAAAGGCTAACATGTTACCGTTGAGATCTTTCTTTTCCTGTAGTCTGTGGTTCTGTGGTCTATTTTACAGATATATAATCACACTTGTAGTAAAGGTGTGGAAATACAGACATCAATGTTCTTTATCAGCATATCTATTAGAAAGTAAATCGACAACAAAATATTTTTTTCTGATATTTTAACAGTAGGTAACAGTAAAAGGCGTATCTGATATGCTATGCTTCAAAGGGCATACATACTATAGTAGTTTTATTGTTTAGATTTATGAAGAGTCGCCTCGCATTTGGATTTAAATTTCTCGTGTGCATTATGAAAGTTGGTGGAGCATTAACAAGAGCTAACTTAATTGTTTTCTATACGTTTACAAATAGTAAACATCATTACAAAACCATGTTTCAGTGTTGTATATTCTTTGAGAGTTTGGAATGACAGAAACTATATTGAAATAGCTAAGTAATATTGATACTTTTGGTGGTCCAAAAGGTCTAGATTAATTCGAAAACCAGATGCATATGTCGTTAAATGTAGACAATAATGGTGAACCATACCCTTCGTTCACGTAAAAGTGCTTTAGACAATTTAAAAGAGCTTCCACTATTTGTTCATTACAGTTTGAATCCAACTATAGCGATCTTTAACGATGTCATGTTTTTATCTGTTTTATAAAGGTTACCCAAGGATGTGTTCTAGGTGAGAAACACCAAGACCCCTAAGTTGAACCAATCGGCGTATCGCGTATGAAATCCTCGATATGGTTGAATCTTTCGAAAGTATAAACGGCTACTAGTGCGTCCCGGAAACTTCTAGATCAGGAGTATTGCTGAGGTGATCCTGAATGCGTTTTTAGATCTTGTATCGGAGCGTATCGCACAGTATCGAAGTGGAGTGGAAGAACAAGTTTGATTTTAATTAGATTGGTAGATGACGATTCTGTCTGCCATTGAGTGAATTAATTAGTTGATTATGATAAAAGAAACAGATAACACAAATACACGAGATGTAATGATAATGCGATATAGCATACTAAAGGGAGTTTTTTTACTGAAATTATGTCTAAATTCTGGTTTTACAACAACTGCAACATTAGCTGTTCGGGCAAAGTAAAACTTGTATAATGTCACGATAGAAACTTTATATTTTGCTCGGTATAATGAACAATATATAATGTCCTTGCACTAGGAAGACATGGCAATGTGTTAACCCATGGCTATACAAATTGTCATGTCTCCTTACCTTCAGGGCAATACATGCATAATATAATATCAACAATTTTATACGACCGTGTTTTCACTCGTCACTGATTGACTGAAGTTATACGTTCCCGCTTTGTTTATACAGCGCGATAACCATCATATATTCTCAAACTATGTATTGTGACAGTCGACACGTGGGTAAAATCACAGATATATCACTCTATGTAATCGTCGTTCTCAGATATGTTTGTCAACTGATAAAAGACAGTTAATGTTATGCATAGTCATCTTTCTCAAATCAATTTTGTGAAGACGGACTATCATTTAATATAATATAAATTACTTACAATTTGACTTAAACTATTATATTCCTTTACAAATATTCAATCTGGAAATTGTCATACAATTATAGTGAGCGAGGTACCCATGAAAGGCCAATTTCTTAAATATGTCTCTGTTTTAAGTTAACCAATGTCTTGCAAGAGACCACAAAATGAACACTACGCAGGTAAGAGCAAATCAAGTACACGCACTCGTGCCACTGACGTTTGAAGGGCATTATCTACCCAATTCATGATATCAAACAGCACATTATTATTTGTTATATTCCGATATGTATATATGCAATGTATTTTTTTCTGTAAATCACAATACATATTACTTCAAATCACGTTCTTTAATCGATTAAAAAAGAGTGAATTCTTTCAAATAAATGTACTGTAGAAATACTATGTTTAGTTTCTTTTTTTTTAAACCTGCCTTGTTGTCGTGCATTTGACTTCCCGGTGCTATTAAATTGTATTATTCGCTGACAGGTTCAAATATCGAATACTAAATTATCAGGAAATATGCAACTTACAGATTAAAACTAAACTAAATAACGAAATATTCTTGTAGTCCAATACCGATAGTTGAAAAAGTTAAATTCACATTGATAAAATTGTCAAATAATGGTTAACTCAGAAAGCAACTGTAGCAACATATATACAATGGTGCCCTGTAAAGTTATACACAGGAAAACACAAAGAACATTGTTGTGTACCTGGCTGTGTATCAGATGAGAGTAAAGGCGACTCTGTATATCCTCATCATATTAGAACATATGGGTGGCCATTATTTAAGGCATATCCTTGACAATTAAATGTCAGCATGTTGTCCTCATTTGAAGTTTATATATACTAGAAAAATATTCGATAAAACTTACAATTGCATAGAAAACAAAAAAAGGCACAGCCAAATAACTTATTTTGGTTTGTTACATTACTTTCCACGCGAGATTCGTGCATGTTTATTACCGTAAATGTCATAGTTGTTTTGTAAACAACACATGTATACATAGAAATGGTACATCACTTTGTTGTGGTGATTTGAATATTGATTTACAGATAACAAACCCAATGGTTGTTTACCCCAAGTGTTTTAGACGGGGTGATTATAAATGCTATACACCATTAAAAAAACTACTGAAGACATGTGACATTCCATCAAAATTTGATTGGACTGAACAACTTTAGCCAGGCGAATTTTGAAAATAAAAAATGCCATCTGTACTGAGTCAATTTCTACTTATACTTTTGATGCAAAAACTATGTGTTGTCTGGTTATCTATACGCGTATATGCTAATGCGTCATTTTGGCCTATTTTTGATAACTGAAATTCAAGATGGCTGCCATATGACCCCCATAGAACATTAGTTGTCAATTTCAACAAGCATACAATGATGCTAGACATCATACTGGTCCAAAAAAACATGTTTCGAAAAACTGCCAAAGGGGTACATTGGAACCTATTTCTTCTCCTCCACTATATCATATAATATATTTGCATCGCAAAGTTGTCATCGCTCTGAGATGTATAGGCCAAATAGACCTTACAGATACGCACGCATTTGGTTGCCTAGAGTTCAGGCTAGTTCAGTTTTGCACACTGCGTAATTAGTTACGGGTACTTAGCTACAGATGTGAGTGTTAAGGTTTTTCCCAAACATTTTAATATTTTTTAATTAATTAGCACTAGCTATCTATGGCTTCAGTTTAATTACATTTTTCTAGTGGAATTCAATATCAATCACGTAATCAAAAAGTATACTCTTTATAAGAACCTGACCTATCATATGACGCATTAAGTTTGTAGTTTTAAGTGAGATTAGCTTAACCATTTCGACAAAATTTCGATGAAGGTATTGACTATATTTACAGATTTTTGTATAAGAAAAGACTTTTTTGTCAGAATTACTCTATGTCTATTAGATGTGTGTTCCTCTTTGCATATCGCAATGCAAGGTTTATTGGTGGAGGAAGGGCTGAGTATCCAGTGAAAAGCCACCGACAACGGTCAGTACCTGGCAACTGCCTCACGTAGGAATCGAACTCGCAATCCAGAGATGGAAGGCTTGTGGTAATATGTCGAGACATCTTAACCACTCGACCAATGCGGCTCTTATCGTATGCTATAGAGGCTGGGATGTTATGATGTAGTAGACCACCGATATTGGCTTCATAACATTCTGTCACCAGCTAATATTGGCATCGCATTATTCCATTACCTTCTAGTACCACTATCACATCACCTTATCCCCCGCTAACAAAAGGGTTTCATCCGCTGAACTGGTTGGTCGTAATAGTATCGCTTTTTTTCGGTATCATCATGCAGCGACAATGATTTTCCTTTGCCACACTCTTTTTCATGCTTTAGGTTAATTTTACATAGACTTTAGAAATAGGACTAATCAAGGTATCACGTGATATCCCATAACGTTTGTGCGATGCTAGTATCTTTGGTGGAGAACGTGACTTTTTATAATCTTCCTGCTTAAATGCCGGAGCAAGACACGTAACCTGTTATCGTCATTCCATCAACAATGTAAACAAAACTCCCACATATATATTTATATTCAAATCAGTATACGATACGATCAAAATTACATTGTATCACGACATGATGGATGAATAGATCCAATTGTACGTCAAGTGTTTTAGGTCATATACGACTAACGTTTTACAGGGATATTCTAAAAGTGGCACAGTCACTGCTCAATTTAAAGTGTTGGGCCATATGTTTTGATTGTACGAAACTTAAAATCACAAAAAGCAAGACATAATAACCTCATTGGCTTATTCTAATTCATTTATAAGTATTATTCTCAATGGGTTTGTAAAATCATAGACATATAAGGAAAATCATTTTTTTTATGGACGCATTGATTAAGTGAAATTAGTGTAAATAATTTGGACTGTGTTTCGCTCTGCAATATCACATTCTTAATCTTCTTTTCTATAAACAATAATTGTAAAGGTATACCCGTATTGTTTTACGCGCTTCACAATCAACTATCAACATAAAAAGTATAATAATATAAGACTTACCTCACTATCCGAATATGATATATTTTTTCGTAACTTCTGTCCCGGTATACGCCTCCTTATTGTTTTAATATCGAGGACTTTAATATTACACCCTGCTTAATAGTACAGATAACGATATGGGTCAATATCTGAGTACACTCCCGATTACATGGCTGGGTATATGAAGTGTTTATCTGTACTGAAACATATATAGGTTACACTAGTAACAAGATAAAGGGCTACATACAGCACTTAACCCTGTTCAGTTTATATTAAATATGACGCCAAAATTATCATCATACAATAAATAAAACGAAAAATTCTAACATTTTCTAATGACTTATGATTATAATAAGGCAACTCTCTATTGGATAGTCGTTTTATAATTACAACAGGACGACACTAGATACCAAGCTTTATACAATTATACAGAAATATAAAATTCAGGTTGAGAAAACAGCAACGATTTAAGTTAAATTACGTGCAACAAAGATATTATTCGTAAAAAATATGACTGCCAGGCCTCAAAAAGGAATAAAACATTGATACCATACAGCGGTAAAACTAATAATAAAATCCAAAGGAGTCTAAATTGTATTGTATTTGTTTGTTTCAATCTTTAAAAGATCCCTCGTTTCACCAAAATCAATACCATCCGTTTTTATACAGTTTATTGTTCTAACGAGGCGACTGAGAACTGTACATGTTGTTGTTTATCTGTGATAAAGTTTCATTTTTTTGGATACTTCCTTATTACCGTTGTACAGGTTAATCAACAACTTATATATGCATATCATGTGCAGAGTGAATTTTATTTTTCATTCCATTTGGACATATAATTAGCCAGTATCCAGGTCATTGTTTTAAGGTGAAATGAAAAAAAAAATGAAACGGTTCATGCTGTATATACATTTATATTTATATATTTTACCATAGACAAACGGAATAAGATATGTAGTGGTTCATTGTACTCAGGGTAACCAGCATTGTGGTGATGTATGAATGGATTGTTCTTATTCAGATACACAACGTATAAACCAAACTGATATTTAAAGGTAAAAAAACGAATGGTATTGCGTCTCTAATATTATGAGTTTGCTATTATACGACACATAGAATTAATTCTTAAACAGTGTTTGGTAAAATATACGACATGGAGATAGAGACCAAACGTAATGTCTAACCATGTTTTAAATAGGTAGTTTCATATCACCCAATATTTCCCTTTGTTCAATATTCTTTATACCTATTTTACCTTGTATCGTATGTCAAAGTTTTAAAAACCAATGAGCATCATAGTATTCCTTCTATCTTGATATTCAAAGAACAATGGCCATTTGCCCACGAACCAATTATATTAAAACTAAATGCTTTATCTAGCAAGATTAATGCCAACGTTTGCCCACGAACTGATCTTATTAAACTAAATGTTATAGCTAGCAAGATTAATGCCAACCCGTGTAATACATTTTTAAAACTCAAAATGTCTCAGAGACTTATGTCATGACCAATTTACCATGTAGAGGTGGATGACAGAGTTCCTTTCGTGATCTAAAATTGAATCAAAATATTTTTCTATTTCGTAAAACTATTTTATTTTCTCGAGAATAACACAATAAAATATTACTTTAAATTTTGCTGAATATCTATCTGAATGTAGGTAAAATGTAACAAATAAGATTTTGCTTATGTTTCAAAGACAGAAAATATTAAAACTTTGAGTGCTAGTTTCGCGAATGCCAACTATTAACAAAATATTTTTAAACAGTTGGCTCATTGAAGCAGATGTTGTGATTTGTTTTAAAAAAATCGAGAACCAGTACATTTGCCGAATGTCTTAATGTGGCAAGGTCTTTTCAGCAACATTACACCATGGTTGCAACACGGTACTTTTCAGTCATATATTTGCGAAAACAAAGAATACGACTCCCATAATTCATTTATTACCCATGACGATTTGATCTAGAACATTCCAGTCACGTCATTTTTAGTAAGAGTGAATGAAACGTCAGTCAGTCCCGCCAAACAGTGACGTCAAAGTCACTGGAATGACGTCGCTCGCATGTACATATTTCCAACAGTAGTAAAAAGGAGTACACACTAATTCGGTTGAGTGAATGCATCCTGCCTTGATCATCAAAGAAGCGTTTCATGTATATAACAGGCAATTTGCTTTCGTTTTGAATACGATCTTCTGTATGTATAATGAAATGGTTGCAGGATAAACATAATACATGGTCAGTATCTTAAATACAAGTTCATTTTGGTGTCGACAGGGAAAACCTCCTCATCTCATCTCATATCACCACGCAAACGATAGCAGCATCGATATTAATTATTGCAATTATTGCAAAATAAAAATGTCTAGTACGTTCATAATTTACATAAACTAGTAATTAAAACATATCATTCATTTCATCTAGGCTGAAAATAATTTGCAAATTCCATACACGCTTTCAAGGAGCCTTGGCCTATCGCTACCCACGGTGCACTCGATCGTGGTCTGTATTAGGTAACTTTTCATCGAATACTAGATCTAGATGTATCTGTTTTCGACAGTTATACTTCTTTGGACATGTTAATGAACATGTGTACAGCATAAAAGAAGCAGTCTCAACTGCTATTGTGAGACCGTAAAATACAATCTTGGTCACCTCAGCCAAAGCACAAGGGCACGCAAATTGATACGCATGCCATTTAAAAATATTGGAGACCTTTTGATATGCCCATGTATATTATGACGTTTCAAAAGCTGCTCGTATTAATTTTTGTGAAAAATGAATTATATATTTATGTAATAAAATTCGGTTAGGTTTTTTATTATTATTATTATTATCATTATAGTTCTGTACAATGTCTGTGATATTTGCACGAAAACACAGATTTAACCTAAGAAGCCAATGATATTGTAATAATGGTAATAATAAAGTCTTTATGTATACTTGATAACAGAATGAGGCAAATATTCTTTTGGTCAAGTATACATAAAAATGTACAGTAATTACAAATTAAAACATGCCACAGATCATAAATCATAGTCAAACTATAAACAAAATAAGATAAGCTAATAATACATTATAATGAGTCCAGAAAAAAAAAAACTTCTTTGTACTTTGTTTAAAAGACAGAAATGGCATATTCAGTAAAAACATCCCATGTGGTATATAAACGATCTCTGAAACGTTTTAGTTTTAAATAATGGTAGGTAAAGTAGATTTGTGTACATCAAAAGTGGATTTAAAAGTTTTCTAATAGTCTGGGGACAAGCCATGTAAAACATGTACCATGCCATGCCATGTACATAAAAACTGACTGGTTGTATAGAACACATTTAGAAAAAGGTAACCATTTAAACAGTTTAAACATATCACCGGGTAGTGAATTAATATCACACTTCAATCCTAGCTGTTCTTTTTAGAAGTTTATCAAGTTTGGTAGTATTATTTTTGAAGAATTTCCCCACACACATTTGCAAAATAGTTAAAATGTGGGTTGACAAAACGGTTAAATATGTTAGACATGAAGACTGACTGATAATGTACTCAAATGTTTCATTTGAAATATGTAAAAGGACAGCTTTTTGTACACATTTGGCAATTCCAAGATAAACGTTCATCCACATTGACACCAATCAGTGTTTCCGATTTATATTTTAATTAAAGACATTTATTTAACAATTAAAGGATAAAGCGTTTTTATCCTGCAACTGTCCCACATACTGACCGATAACTACTGCCGGATAAACTTGTGCTTTATCCGTCAATACGAAATGCTTTATCCGTCAATACGATCACGTGAATTTGTTCCATATCTGACGGAACTTTTTCAAACTTGGCCCAGAACTTGAACCTTACGGTGAATGAAACGTCATTCAGTCCCGCTAAAACGTGACGTCACATTCATCGGAATGACGTCATTTTTACGATATCGAACATCTGGTATAGCGGTGACGTCTTTTTCTTGGCTCATGGCAAAGGTATGTATTGTAAAGTAATTCTTTAATGGATATTTATTGTTTTTTGAGTATTTTCATTTTGTTTCAGTGATATATCACTGTGAATAGAATTACGGATACTGTTTGTGAATGCGCTTCTTTATTTCCCACGGCAGTAAAAAGGAGTACAGTCTCATTCGGTTTAATGAATGAATCTTTACCTCCGCATCAATGAAGCGTCTCGCTTCGAGCAAAACCAAGTAAATAACTGTCAATTTGCTTTTGTTTTGAATGTCATGATGGTTGCAGGATAAACATAATACATGGTTAGTATCTTACAATACAAGTTTTATTTTGGTGCTCGACACGGAAAGCCGAGATGACTCGGCAAAGCCTCGTCATCTCGGCTTTCCTAAGTCTCGCACCAAAATAAACCTTGTATTGTAAGATACTAACCATGTATTCTCTATATATCTCCAATAAATGCAATCTAACAATACTTTAATTGTTACATGGATATGTTACTTTCTAGTTTAAAGTAAAACATAAAATAGATTCGAATGAACATTTGAATTTCCCGCTTCAGCCATTTAACCTCAACAGCCAAGTGCAATGTGATAAAAAATAGTCCCTATTGAAAATTGAAAAGATAACAAAATTACAATGTTTTACAATTAGCTTTTCATATTAATTCCAATTATCCAGTCATTCAAAAGATTTTTTTTATAAGTTTCATAACCGAACTGGTTCATTTGACTACATTGTCAATTTTCCCGCGCGGACTAACATGGTGTCAGTAAACAAGATTCACATCCATTTATGTAGATATTACTACGCCAAGACTAGGCTGCATTTATTGGCTCATAATGCAGATCAAGATTATCATTAGAGTAATGGGAGTCGTAGTGACAGGTCTCCATGAAAGCTGGGTCCACGTCCCGAGACTGTGTGCACTGATCTCCTGCGGATGGACACCACTTTTGGGGGCGTGATGTGCGTCCGTGTGATATCAGTGTAGATGAAGGCTTTCCAAGTAGCTCCAATTTGAGCCAACCTGTTTGCCGTGGGTTGCATCTCGTATCCGTGGGAAGAAGGTCCTGTTGGTTGAATAGGTTTTGCTCTTTTTTCTTCCTTTTCTTACTGTTACACACCACTTTGGCTTCAGACTCCGGATATACGGGAGGTAATATGGGCCCTGTATTATCAATCGGCTGGTCATGCCGAGCCCTTGGTATCCCGATTTCCAATAAGGCGGTGGCTTAGGGTCAATCGTGAGTCTAATTTGAATAGTCAAGTTGATCATGATCAGTTTTGCGGTTGTACTGTCGCAGGTGTGGTATTTAATATTACTCTTGTGAAAGTGCCACCGCAAGTTTGATTTTGATTATTTTAGTTCGGAATATTCTCCCGAGTATATTATCTTGTGTATCCCTGGCACTTTGACACTGGATATCCGTGTCATTAATAGTGTCCCCATGTTGGACTCCGTTGTGGGTGGGGGCACAGATAGTGAACAATACCAAACTCTACAGATGGCTTTCAATAATAAACAAAAAGAACAAACAAACAGTACCAATACAGACACATCTTTTCCCCAGTTTCTTCTGATGACATCTAAAGAATCTGGGAAAAAAGTTGCATCGCTATCACCTATTGTGATAAAAAATGTCATTCAAGGTTGCATAGGGACAGCGAAATCCGTCAAGTCCCTGAGATCGGGAAACCTCCTTGTAGAAGTCTTCCGAAAGAAACAATCGGAAAACTTTGAAGTTTAAAGATTTCTTCGGTGTTGGTGTACATGTTAGGGCACACCAATCCCTTAATTTCTGCAAGGGGGTAATCAGATGCCCTGCCTTGCAGAATGATACCGATGCCGATATCTTGCAGTTCTTCAAATCAGAGACTATCACGGTCTCGGAGGTGAGACGGATACTGATAAAGCGTCAAACTGTCAAAACAAACACCTTCGTACTTACGTTCGCAGTGCCCAACCTCCCATCATCAGTAATGGTAAGTTACCTGCGCTGCAACATCACTCCATATATACCAAATCCTCTACGATGTCGTAACTGCCAGAGATGTGGTCATCATGAGGATCGATGCAGGCGCAAGGAGGTTTGTTGGCACTGTGGACGTGAGGGTCATAACGATCCTGACGATTGTGACATAGTAGGCAAACGTTGTGCTAATTGCAAGGGCACTCATGCATCTTAGTCTCGCGATTGTCCTTCCTGGAAGAAAGAGAGGGAGATTGTTCGGGTGAAATATACCCGAAACATTCCCTTTCCTGAAGCCAGGAGGATAGTCGAGAGTACTGACCCTGCAGCATTGTCCTATGCATCTGTAACAAAACCCAAGCAACACAACCTCATAACCGTTAGCGATGCAACGGTACAGGCATACTTTGACAAACCAGCATTCTGTTCGGAGGCACCACCATTGTTTGATGAAAAGAATGACAATTTTTTTTTTGGATAACCATCCCTTTTTCAATCAGGTAGGGTTGCTACTGGTGGCACATCGTCGCCAGTCGAACCTGCCCTGCCTTATAACAAACCAACAGGCCCAGCACCTCCACCACGAACAAAACAAGCTATTCGAAACGTAGTCCGTCATAGACGTACATTATCACAACCGTCTATTGACTTAAAAAAGCTTGCTGGTAACTACAAGCGACCAGCAACAACACCACCACAGGAGCAACGGCGGCCCAAGGCCACCAAGGTAAATCTGCCAAGGCTCCCAGCAATACAAAATAAACACAGTAAGGGATCAGATGACCCTGTTCATAGTCGGAACATCTATGATGTTCTCTCGGACGACAGCGAGTTTGGCGACAGCACATCTACCATCGCCAAACAACCTACTTCAAGTAGTCCTGTCGGTCCGGCAAGCTATCCTCAGGGAGCATCATGACAAACACAATCATGCAATGGAACATACGCAGATTTAAAGCGAACATAAAAGAACTGAAACATCTTGTACAAGCAAAGAACCCATCCATATTCTGCCTCCAAGAAATAATACTGAAAGACACCATCAATCTCAGACAATTTACATTATACACCAACACTCCAACAACAGGCGGCCGGGCATCAGGTGGTGTGGCGGTGGCGGTGCATAAATGAGTCTTCCACATACACATCCAGCTAAATACCACCCTTCAAGCTGTTGCCGTAAGTGCAACTCTTCACAGAAAAATAATAATCTGTTATATATATTTACCTCCAAATAATCCATTTAGTTGTGATTAACTAAGTAATCTTTATCGCAACTACCAGTGCCTTATATTATCATGGGTGACTTTAACGGTCATAATAGCCTCTGGGGCTCCTCAGGTACTGATGATAGAGGTAGACGTATCGAAGAGTTTATTGATAAAAACAGCTGATGTCTTTATAACACCAATGCCCCAACATATTTACACCCTGCCTCTGGCTCGCTTACACACATTGATCTATCGTTATGCCATCCATCAATTCTGCTGGATTATGATTGGAGGGTCAACGATGACCTTTGTGGAAGCGATCACTTTCCAATTATATTAAAAAACATAGGGTCACCAAAACTTGAGAAACATCGTTGGAATTTACATAAGGCGCATTGGGCTCAGTTTCAAACCTTATGCGCCGAGGAGCTCATCGCGGATAATTTTCTGAACCTCGATGACCCCATTAAAATTTTCACAGAAGCGCTCACTTCTATCGCTACAAAAACCATACCAAAATCCGTGCCAAAACCTACAAAGTTCCATCTGTCAAATGATTCATTTATCAATATATCTGGTAGAAATGCAGCTCTGAGGCGGTACTTGGCTTCACCAACCGTCTCAAACTATAACAACTTTAAAATATGGAGAGCTAAAGCTCGAAGGTCTATTAAGTCCGACAAGAAAAGTACTTGGAAAGAGTACGTTTCAAAAATTAACTCCATTACATCTTCGAAGAAGGTTTGGGAAATGATTGGCAAAATTAGTGGGAAAAGAAAAACAACACCTTCCTCCCACCTCATTAACAAAAATAAATCTTTTCTACTAATTCCGAAATAGCCGACGCCTTTGCTAAAAATTTTGCTGAACATTCATCTGTCAAAAATCATACCAAAACATTCCAAAACTTTAAAAAAGAGAAGGAAAAGAGACGTCTAAATTTTAAATCCTCCAATACTGAAAGTTACAATAGGCCTTTCGAGATACCAGAATTGCTCGAGTCCCTTGAGAAATCAAGGGACTCGGCAGCTGGACCAGACGAAATTCCATATATGCTTTTAAAACAATTACCAGAATCTTCACTAAAATGTCTTTTAACTATATTTAACCAAGTTTACTCTTCTGGCAAAATTCCCGAGTCTTGGAAGGAATCTACTATTATACCCCTTCCGAAGCCCGGGAAAGATGCTACTGATGCCAATAACTATCGTCCTATTTCATTGACGAGTTGTATTTGTAAAACTCTAGAACGTATGATAAATACTAGATTAGTTTGGTTCCTGGAATCAAACAATATTTTAAGTCCTTTGCAAAGCGGCTTTAGAAACCGCAGGGGAACGGTAAACCACTTAGTTAGACTAGAAACATCTATACGAGAAGCATTTGCCAAGAAAGAACATCTTGTGGCCGTATTCTTTGATCTTGAAAAGGCATACGACACAACTTGGCAATATGGAATCATGAACGATCTTCATGATATCGGTATACGTGGTAATTTGCCAAAGTTTATTTCAAATTTTATATCTGACAGGCATTTCAAAGTTCGAACGGGTTCAACTTATTCAGAAACACATAAACAGGAGATGGGTGTCCCTCAGGGTGGTATCCTGTCTGTCACACTTTTTGGCTTAAAAATTAACGGCATAACCAAATGTCTTGGTCAATCTACAGAAGGGTCTCTATTTGTGGATGATTTCTTGATCTGTTACAGATCAAAAAACATGCACACTATAGAAAGACAACTACAACAATGCTTAGGCAAATTACAAAATTGGGCTGACGAAAATGGCTTTAGATTTTCAAGATCAAAAACTGTCTGCATGCATTTCTGTCAAAAACGAAAACCACACAACGATCCAGACCTCACACTCAATGGAATTAAAATTCCAGTAGTTGAACAAACTAAATTTCTTGGATTGTAATTTGATTCGAAACTGTCCTTTGTTCCACACATAAAACACCTGAAGGATAAGTGCTCGAAGGCGCTGAACATTCTACGTGTTCTGTCCCATTCTGATTGGGGTGCAGACCGTGAAATGCTTCTGCGTATCTACCGGGCACTTATTAGATCAAAACTTGACTACGGCTCGATTGTCTATGGATCGGCTCGCAGCTCCTACCTACAGATGCTTGACCCTATCCAGAATCAGGGACTGCGTCTGGCACTTGGAGCTTTTCGAACAACACCTGTGAAGAGTCTCCATGTGGAAGCTAATGAACCATCTCTAGACGATCAACGAAAGAAATTATCCTTACAGTATGCTGCCCAACTGAAATCCAATCCCAAAAACCCCGCATTCGATCTTGTATTTAATCCACAACACCAGGACATATTCAGACAAAATCAAAAGCTCATACCAACATTTGGCATCAGAATTTCAAAGTTTTTGCAGGAACTAAATATAAATTTCGACGCCATTGACGAGTACACCATATCGGATGTACCACCATGGCTCATTCAAACACCTGATATCAATTTATCTTTGCATGAGAGGACACAGTCAAGTGCATTACCCGAAGAACATAAAACCTCCTTTCGGGTGTGCATCAGAGCTTTCCCTGATCATGTTCAGATCTACACTGACGGCTCAAAAGATGGTGATAAAGTTGCGGCAGCATGCTGTACATCTAATCACTGTTCCTCTATCCGACTTTCAGATGTTGCCTCCATTTTCTCTGCGGAATCTTGTGTTATCGGTCTGGCTCTTGACCACATCGAAGAACACCGCATTGAAAAGGCAATAATCTGTTCAGACTCTCTTTCGGTTCTTCAGGCTTTGAAATCAAGATGTCCTAGAAATGCTCTAATCCAAAATCTTTTAATCCAAACATTTCGATTATCTTCTAAAACTCAAATTACTTATCTCTGGATTCCCAGTCATGTGGGTATAAAGGGGAATGAACAGGCTGATAAAGCAGCTAAGACTGCTCTTCGCCTAGCACAAAAAGATTTGAAACTACCATACACCGACATCAAACCTTCAATTCAGTCAGCCATCAAACACCATTGGAAACAAAGGTGGTCTACCGAAACAAACAATAAACTGTTTAAAATTCAACCTACACTTAATCCTAAATTGTCCAGTCGGAGAGACCGCAGAGAGGAAGTTGTTCTCTCTCGGCTCCGAACTGGACACACATATTTTACACATTCCTATCTATTGAGAGGGGAGGATCCTCTCACATGACATGCATGTGATTCTCCTGTCACAGTGGAGCATATTTTAGTGCACTGTATTGATTTTAAGCACATACGAGATAAGCACTACGATATCTCCGACATGTACACTTTGTTTCATGCCGTGATACATAGTCGTATTTTTAATTATCTCAAAGAAATCGGTATTTTAGATAAGATATGAACGTTTTTCTCATCATATCATCGTATCAACTCAACATTTCATCGTTTCATCAACATTTTGCATGAGTTTTTTCGTGTGTTTTAGCAAAAACTATTTAATCCCATGCAAACCTTTTTTTATCAAATAAACGTTTACAACCTGTGTTTTAATCCTTACTTGCCTTTTCTTACCCTGATCTTTTATCCTGATATTAATGCCTGGCTTGTAGTTTGGCCCTAAATGACCTTAGTTGTCGATGGGCCGTAAAACTCAAACAAACAAACAAACGTAGTGACAAAATGTAAATATAACAATATAAAGGCTTCTATTCTGTATACACTTGCGTTGATGAGTACCAATCAACATAGTTTTTTTCAGTATTTATTTGGTTCGATCTACACCAATGAGAAATAAGTTATGCATTTGCATTTAGATTGCTATAAATTACATCAATGACTTTGTCTGAATACAAAACTGTGGTACCATGAGGGTTCATATGGGAGTTACAGCTTTTGTTAAGTAGAGGTTAATGATATGCATATAAAATGAACATCAGAGGACCAAATATTAATCATTGGAGTACACCAAAGAATTACTCAAAGAAATCTTAAAATTTGATGTCTGAAATCGATCGGAGAAAACCTTTGAAAAAAAAAGTTATTGCATTTCCAGTGCAGCCGTATAATTGAAGTGTTTGTAATAAAATGTTGCGGTTGACCAGGTCAAAAGCCTTGCGAAAATAAAGCGATGAAATAATTGTAAGAAAACCTTTGCCTGTTAGTAATTGACAAAATTAATAATAACAATTTCGATATGTTTTTGTATATAAGTGTAGCAGGAAGTTCATTTGCTACGTTTTACCTATACATTTGTGGTCACAATATGTCGTTATGTATACTATTGAGACAAATTGAGAATAATATGCTTTTGATACCGTTTTGGATCACAAATGGAACCCTATCAGACACCTCTACTGGGCCACTTTGATTTCAACATAGCAAACGCCCCTGGGACCTTTTGATTTTTTAAACTCTTTTAAAGCGATGGCAATGATGTTGCTACATATACCATTAGTTTTCATTAAATGTATGGTTCGTGGGCAAATTTCCTTAGTTCGTGAAAGAGGTCCTTTTTAGTATTAATATATCCGGGACACAGGCTAATTTTAAGTTAATAACCTGTATGAAGTAATGTATTCAAACGATATACTTACGAGATAAATTAATTAACAAAGTCGAACTTTGATAGACATGGACCTGGAGCAAACTATTCATAGTATATACAGCCAGAATATACGTACACCGCGGGTGTTCTGGTTGGATTGCGCGCAATACCTTAAATGTCCAAACTGGCAAAATGAATGCGATATTATACCAAGCTCCCATGGATGGTCTGATAAAACGTTGAAAGACGAAAAGGTACGATATGACTGTTATATGAACCCTGTTGGTGATAAAATGAAAGGATACTCGATCATTCTCTCGTCCACGTACATTGTTTAGCTGTCATACATTACGAAAACGGTTTATTTAATTCTATGGAAAAGAACCCATATCGTTGTAGCATAATACTCACACATTTCTGTGTTACTTGCTTTCTTTGAATATTTTAATAGCTCGTGTAAAGGCTTGACGTTGTACATATTTATCAAAATGACAATGTTTCTAGGGAGGGTTCACAAGGGAAATCAAATGAAACTATATTTCAGCACGAATATTCTTTAGATTTTCTATAGTCGACTTTAGTGCAAAAGGATTCAAGAAAGAAAATTGTACAAAGAAACTATGTCGCCACAAGCCTCAGTATGTACAATTTTACGACTAACGACCCAATTGCATATAGCGTATTACTATCAGACCGAAGATTACAGAAGATACATCAAACATCTAAATCATGTTTGGGGCTCCACCTTACTTCAGAAGTCCAAGTAAGCTTGTGTAATTAGGGCTTTTCACCATTTTGGTGAAAAGACCTATTGTTTTTGTTCTGTTTTTTATTATAATTATTATTATTATTCTGCACTTATTTTGTGTCCAAAAGATCTTCGAAATGGTAAGAGGTATGCCAATGGCTTTATTGTTATATTGTATGGCATGAGTTGAAGAGGTGACCGCAACATTTTTAAGTAGGTCAAATATCCAAGATGGCCGCCATGACGTCATACCTAAAAAGTTTAAAACAGCCATAACTCAAAAACTCTTTAAGATACAGCAAATATTTTTGATGTTTAATATAGATCATATAATATACTAACTTTTATTCAATTACAGCAATTAGGTCAAAGGTCAAATACAAAAGCTCGCTATGGGATCAAAGTTCTCGAAGTTTTATTTTTTTGATTTTGCGAAATTTCTTTTTACATATCGATGCAGAATGTCATTCTGATGAATTTGGTATCTTTTATTTTTCGGTACCACTTCCGGCTAATGCTGTATGCCATTTTGAACATTCCTTTGATCTTTGCGAAATTCCCGCCAAAATGTTTAACATTATATATTGTCGAACTGAATGACTAATATAGTCTACAATTGCTATAGAAAAGACCCCTCTAATATTCTCTAACGTTTGATATGATTTTCATCATCATCAAAAAAACAAAATGGCCGCTATGACGTCATATCTTAAAATTTAAAAATGCTTATTACTTACTAACAGTTCTTTTCACAGAGTTCATCCAATAATATTTTTTGCAGATAATCTTCAGCGTAAACTTTTTCTCTCTACATGTTATTACAAAAAATGGCAACTTCCGGTTTTCGGTAAGGGTCAAATGTTAAAGGTCCTGTTTTAAACAATAAACTTCAAAACTTTTCTCTTAAGTTTTTAAGGTCTTGGATCATCATATTTCATATATAAGATGTCCAAGGGATGGGCTATAAAGTCATCTGATGATGGTGGGCTCAAAATGTCAACTTCCGGTTGGAAGTACGGGTCAAATTTGAAGCCGTAGTCTCCATTTTATTTCATATTTCTTCTTGAGACAGAGGTTAATCTGTGCAAAGAAAGATAGCTGCCCCTAAAAACCTATGTAACAGTATATTTCTTTATAAGTGATTACCCTTGTTCATATGTTGGTAAGTCGTGAAGTTAATCACTAATTCAAAGTGGGAATTTGGAATTATGAATTGGATTAAGTTGAGAGTTCTCTTCGGCTGATCAAACTTCATGCAGATCTTCACTAAAACACTTTTATTCAGGGCTGAAAGTCAAGGTCATTTATTGGTTACAACTTCAAAACCCATGAACTAAATATAGTGAAAAGCCTGCCAAATTGTCTATGACATCCATCAAAAGTATATCCATCGCAAAAACTCCCTTACGTTGTATTCCTCACGTTCCGATTCCGAACTCGGAGACACTAGCAGACGTGACACATCATTGGTTTACCATTGGGCAGTTAAATAGAACCAGATAGGCCATCGAAACCGGATAATCAAGAGTATTTATGATGTCTGCCACGGAATGATCGGATACATCCGGGAGTACAAACAATCTCTCATGTTATCTTTGTTGATGATTGTCAAAAAGAAAGTCAAAGTAAATAGATTTATTTTACTTGACTGATATATTTATTATATCCTTTCGATAACAATGGTCGTTGCAATCAATTACTCGCCGTCTTAAAAACCCGGATAATTTTATTTTCGGACATATTATATTCACAGTATTTCGTTAGAAAAAATTTGCGAGGATTCATGTAACTTATATTTATTTGAATTTGTTTTAGACTATTTCTACTGCCACTTTGCCACTCTACCATCATATCAACGACATAACCATTAGTCACTACTTATACAGACAACGAAAACTTAATATTAAATAGGCACTGCATACAGAACATAATATTCGAATACTGTTCCATTATTCATTCCGTGAAAGTCACATCTGTCAGCCAACATAACATTAATATACGAATAACATTTTGGATGCTGGAAGGTTATATTTTCGTTTCCCATGCCTGAATGTGCAAACGAGCTATGTACTTTTACAAAGTGATATACCAGTAAAATGAAAACGTAATGTTTATCCTGTTGTATAAGTTGATAAGAAATCAAATGCCTGGTAAGTTTCGACATCCATTTTTTTTTCTAAAAATGAAAAGCTTGCAACAGTTCACTAACATAGTGAATGTATAAATATATTTTTTAAAATAGTTAGCAGTAAGATCGCGTCGTCTTTAATGACTCTCACACATACTGAATACCTCTAACTTAACTAGTTTAATATACCGATGTAAACTTAAATATTAATTTAACAAAATAAAAAAACCACTTAAAAATACCTTCAACAACTTTCTGAAATGGAAACAAATCCCAACACATCTAATAATAACAGGGTTCCGTGCACTGGTACTCTCATGTGCGAGACAAATCTTCTCAAATGTCTTCATTTGGTATGTTGAACGATGGTCAGTGTGGTAGTTATCTGCTGCTATATGTAATATGTCGTCTTGATTGGAGGACCTTGCCTTACTAAGTAAAAAACAAAATGATTCATGTTTTAAAAAAATGTCAGCAAATGTGTTTATTTCATTATTTATTTCTAAGCATTTTAAGTAAGAAGTGTATATAAAGCCTATTGACATATGATAATTTCTATTGTACTCTTAAGTAAGAGTAAACAAAACATTGTGATCAGTGAAAACATGACTATTAGAGGCTCTGCTTAGATAAAAAAATTGAGTAGAAAATATAACACAAATAGACTTTACCATGATCAATTAATTTATTTAATTAGCTAGTTATATTTATCTATTTTAAGTTGTTGACATTGTGTTAAACATAAACATTTAAAATGACAAAATGGCAAACTAGACTTGGAAAAAATACAATATAAAACTTACATGAAAAATTGTCATTTTTTCTCAAAATCAGTCGTTTCCGTTCATTTTCTATTTCCTCTGAAAATATCGAGTTCGCACACGTGTGATACATGCATCATATAAAATATAATTAAATTAGATTCGCAATTACTCTCCACTACGATGTCCCACGATACGCTTCAAAACAAGCTCTAACAACACTCTATTCGGGGTCCCACTATCATGACCGTATGGTTAGTCAATCAGTGTGTCGCTTATAAAATCTTGGGTGTGGTGGATTCTCTTGGAAATATAAATGACAACGAGTTCGCTCCAAGGTGTTCCGATTCAGGGGTCGTGCTGGTGAACCCAAACGGGATGCTGTTGGATATTGTATTGGATCGTACCGTAGAGCATCGTAGTGAAACAGATTTGCAAGTCTAATTTTATTTATTTTACATCCACCTACTAGATGGAATGACTAAGTCATAACACAATGAGTGTCGGTATGCAAATCCATTCATATGCGTTGATCTGACGAATCAGATCGCATTTGATTGCTCCACAATGTTTCGCACACTCGTATTATTTGTCAACACTCGCACTGTAGTGTACCCGATCTGGAGTTCACCCTTCAAGATGGCGGCCGGTTCAGAAAAGGGTAGGTGTCGATTACAAAGTGAGGTTTCTGCAGAAATAAGGAGCCGATTTGCCCATAGTATGTCAAGATTTTGAAAGAACTTCACATGGAACACGCACATCCATTCCTCTAGATCCATCATTACGTTTAAAAATGGTTGTATCACTGCTCAGAAATAGGCTTTAGTTGCGATTAAAAAATCGAAGCCTAACAATCATTGTAAACATGCGATTTTCGGACGTTTTGATGCTTATATACCGAATGTTTCATCACGTATATCACAAAGTGGCGTTTCTACTTAATTCTGCCAAAGCACAACTCATTTGGTCAACTTATTAATTAGTTATCGATGCTTAAACAATTTCGCATTTACACGGAGTGGACCCTGAAAATCTACGATCTTTTAATCACGGAGTGTACTCGAAATTTTGGGTACGGAGTATTCTTTTTGGATACGGAGTGGACACATTTGGATACGGAGTGGACTGGGCAATTGTGATCTCAAGAGGCACATGGAAAGCCACTGACAGGAAGCATTAAAGTGTCCGAACTGTGACAAACATATTACTAGGGCCGATAGCAGATATAATAATAATTACATCCATCCATGTGTACGGTATGATATTCATATGAGTTGCATTAAATTACTTTCGTTTAACAATTATTGTATTAATTAATAATTGATGTTTGTAGGGACCATGAGTTCGATGCAGTATAGTGGGGGAGGAGAAATAGGTTCCCATGTACCCATCTGGCAGTTTTTCGAAACATGTTTTTTTTTGGACCGGTGTGGTGTCTAGTTTCATTTTAAGCCTGTAGGCATTGCCAACTAATGTCCCATGGGGGTCATATGGCGGCCTTCTCGGATTCCCGGTATCAAGGATGGTCAAAATGACACATTCCCATATATGCGCATAGATAGAGAACAAGACAACATTCAGAGGCAAATAAACACATTTTTTGATATGATTGAAACATGCTGAATACGATTAAATCATAATTTTAGTTTAGTTTAATAATAGAAGTTTAGGTCAGATTTTTTTTTTAATTTGGTGTTGATAGTTTTTACTTTACGCACGAGTGTTTACATTCGAGTTACCTCGGACATTTTCTTTTGAAACATGTGTAAAGACCGGGATACTCCGAATAGACTTGTCGTCGGCTTCTTCGTCTGCGAGGTCTGTTGCTGTTTCCTGCGACTCACCGTTGACATTTCTGATTCTGTCCTACATATAATATATTTTTAGATAGTAAATTGAGAGTTATATCCTCACCCCGATAGTCTGTACATTGTATACTTTGATTATATCACAGTATTTTGCAAAAGCTATGAACTGCGAGTCGTCACGTATATCGTATGCTCAGGTATTACCGTCGTTTGGTCAATGCGACCATACTTACAGTATCAATGAAGTACAACCAATGAATGTTGATAATTTTTTATAGATCATGATTACATATTATGCATCTCCAACAAAGATTCTGGCGACTCGCAATGCATGGATGTTTGTGATGACCAATCAGTTGAAACACGTTCTATTACTAGAACAAATGGTAAAAAAACTTATGCTCAAGTAGTGTCTGACCATTGTTACTGTACTTCTATAAAGAATTCCACATTACAAGATTCCGCTATGGAATTTGAAGGACCTACAGGTCCATCATGTACTACTAGTGTACCTATTGAAGTCGAACCTTCAGTTTTCTAGTTCCGGGGTTAGCTAATGAATATACTTCACATGTTCAATATCTTTCTTCTAATAGAGATACACTAATTGTAGATGGTAATAACTTCCATATTGAACATATGCCATCAGATGGCAATTGTGTTTTCCACTCACTTGCAAAATTCTTTGACAACAAAAGTCATTCACTGTTAAGAAATTTTATTTGTTCAGCAATATACAGCAATTATATAATTTATCAGGACCAAATATTTCTTCATCACAGTACTAATACCACCAAGCAGCTGTACTGCAACAAAATGGTAAACTCAAATGGTTGGCCAACAGCATGTGAAATAAGTGCTGCATCAACATTTCTGGATTGCAACATCAACATATGCATGCTGACAACATACTCTGGGAAAGCCATAATACAACATGCAGACTATGTCCTATCAATCGTGTTTGTTCAAGAATCAATTTATTGCTATCCAATAATCATTTCAAGCTTTGAAGTTATTTTCTTCAAAATCAAGCAACCCTATTATTTAGCATAAACAATTCAAAACAAAAATAATATCTTAAAACAAAATACACTGTATATCCAAAAATAACCAAAAAACATCCAAAGACAGTTTTTCAACTGGAAAAGAACAAAACGAAAACAATGTACCCAGGCTACGTTCTTCAGGAAGAAATAAAAACAAAAAACAGACAAAATAGGGCAGGCTTACCTACGAAGTCAAATTGAAAAACATAAAAGGTGATCAAACAAAAGCATGCAAAGATAATCCAGGCAAAAAAGGAAACAATTTAAGAAAACAAAAATGCACAGACTCAAACAGTGCATCTACAACACATGAATTAAATTCGTCAAAGCAACACATACATTTCAAACATTCTGCAGTTTCTACAAATAAAACTACTGTAACAGTGGTACATCATGGATTAAGTAAAAATGATAGATCATCACAAGCAAACGGCAGGAAACTTGGCCTACACTTTGAACATAAAACTGGTATATAGGATGTTCAACAATGCAAATCACTAGAAAATAAAAAATAATAATAAAAAATGTCAATTATAGACTATATAAAACAATTCAAACTGTCTCTTGAAACAATGTCCGAGGCAGCACCTCTGACAGATGGTTACCATTACAATAACTCAATGGATTGCATTCGCTCTATTGAACTTAAAGAAATGATACACGAGATACACTTCAGTACAATATGTAAAGAAAGAAAAATAGATATGAAACTTAAAGAAAATGTATGACACAGGTGTTCAGCTGATAACAAATACAGACTTAAAATGTTCTCAGAAGAAAACAATATGGATCCTGGTGAAGTACCACATGTTTTACAAAATTTAACAATAGTTGAACAACAATTAATTTCAAGAATATCACCATGTATAAATGTCCATCTTCTTAAACATGGTGGATTAGCATCAAGTGGTCATTGTGTGACATTCCCACAAGAAATTAGTGAACCTGCAAATAGTTTTCCTAGATTACCTGAAGAAATCCACATTATACGTGTTCGTCGTCAAGGTAAAAATGTCACTCTCAAAAAAATTCAGGGTACGCCGTTACTTTGTACAAAATAATTTAGAATGGTTATAAAACAATAATCCAGTTTATTCAGACATTCTCATCTGTCAAATAAGACTATCACAATTAACACGTGACGGGGAATTACAATCAGTACCAACAGTTCAGTTCCAATAACACACAGCACGCACTTGTGACCAGGGGTCAGCAAATGAACATGTAGACCCTGGTGATATTGACGACACTTACCAAACTGCCTCTCGGTCTTTTTTGAAAGTTATGACGGTTGATTAGGAACTTACACTTTTTCTTAAAACTTAATCACCCTATCCAAATTAATGTTGACCTAGAACAATATACCTCAACCTAGCTCTAATTAATTTACACTAACATATAGCATAGTGTGATCTAGTGATCTACTGTTACCTGTTTCGGTCTAGTAGCTAGCGTGGCATAGTGTATCTTAGCGTATCGCATTCTACATATATGTGCGGTTATGGGCATAACATGCAGCTAATTGATCGTGGGTCATCGTTCTATAATTTACCTTGGTGTACGTTAACGTATCATTGATGTGGGTTGAAGCAAAGGGCGAGAAAAGAAGGGTGCTATACGTTATCGGTACGTTACAACACGCTTATCAATATGTTGGGTCACGCTAAGGTACATTATTCTAAGATTTAATTGGTATGTGGCATGTTTCTTGTACGATTTACAGTATGGTAGCCATCAGCTGCATTCTGGATTTGAGGACTTTGGCTTACCAAACAAAAGCCATTATAATTCATGTTTTCAAATTATGTCATCAAACATATAATGTTTCATTATTTAATGTAAGCATTTTTCTAAGAAGTTCATAGAAAGCATAATGACATATATTGATTTCGAAAGTGCCCAAAACACGATTGAATAAAACAATGTAATCAGTGAAAACATCGTTATTTGAGGCTCTGTTTAAACTGGCAGAGTAAATTGGGTACACAAGAATCACACGAGTATATTTTACGATTATCAATTCATTTATTTTACAGCAAATTCTATTCATTCATTTTAATTGATTGGAAATCTGTTAAACATGAAAAATAAAAAGGAAACGTGGAAAATTAGACGTACTTAAGGCATTATATTTTATTTTATAAGTAGGTTCAATATGTGCGTTATATTTTTGCGTTATATACCATTCTCCGAGCTATCTCGATTTACCAATCAATCAGTGTTGGTAAATACATACACATATATATGTAATTGTATACCAAGATCAAGCATACATTGAAAAGGTGTTTTAAAATGTATCATAAGCATACAAATATACGAACAGTGACATATTTAATGTTATAATCACAATAAACTTTATAGTAAGTGATTGACAAAATCATATGTCAAATACTATTTCTTTGTATTAAATGTATAAATGACTGGCGAAGACATCAGAAGTGAAATATCATTTTTGTACATTAAATAATATAAAATTCAATATTAGATTTATCATATGACTGGTGTTTGTGTTGGCTTTTGATTGACCGGCAATTTTTTCAGAAGTATTCATGAAAATGCAACATAAACTCCGACATCAGCAGCGAAATGGACGAGAAGTTACTGGGCTGAGTATCGACCTGATTTCAGGTGGATACCGTGAATTATCAACCCGTGAAAATGATATTATCATACGCTTTCGGCCTCGATTTATATAACATTATTTGGGAGATAACTCATTGTATCGACCTGGAAATAGGCCGATACTCGTATATACAGTTATTTATACCTCCTTTTGCTGTCTGATGTGCCAACCAGTTAATGTGAATAGATAAGACAAGACTAAGGTAGACTTACTAAGAATCTATAAATGTGCATATTCAATACAACAAAGTTCAATTTAATCGACTATACACTGTACAAACAAAACAAAACAGCAATGTTGAAAACACACTGGATAAATGTTGGACTAACACATAGCGCCACAAAGACATGTCATGTCCCCCGACAAAATACCGTGTATGTGGTGAGGATTGATATATACTGTGATGGCTTTGGTCTTGTTGGACATCACATTTCTTTCAGCTTCAATGCGTTACTCAAAAAAACGTTTCTAAAAGAGAAGAAAAGCAATTTAAAAAGTGAACGAATAAAACGTAACCATAATTTATTGCCATTGAGACATTTTTTATATATATATATATACTGTCAAGTCAAAGCTAGATCCTGTTTGGTATTGCATGTTATAATAATAAGTGTCATGTACCTTATGCTATTTAGAATTGTCTTCCATATAAAGTCATCTTTAAAAGAGATTATATAGTCATTATGATAATTTCCATATCTTGTACGATTATCTAATGCTAAGTTATAATATAACATATATGCTTTACAGATTACAGTATATCTGTGGTTATAGATAAGTTAGAAACGAGGTCGATAAATACAAAACGGAACAACGGAAAACAACAAAGCAAGCCGCCAGTCGTTGTCTTTGTCAAATTATATTTAATTGTTTTGCAAATTAAAAAAATGGAAACAATATTCAACGAATTTACCTGAAGATAGCTTATGGTTCACATATATGTCTAAAATACCAAACAATTTAAACTATTATATAAAATGCTGAATACTATTCAGTCATCGAATTATAAAGATAAATTTATTAAAGTCAATGTATTGAAAGTCGTCATTATAACATCGGAATATGGTGACATGCTGTCACCATCGTGTCATTTAAGTTAGCGTTGTATTATCTCTTGTCGCAATTGCAGACCGTAAGATAGCGGGCGACATTATGTTGCATCTGTCATCAAAATTACTTAAATATTGCTTATATAAAACCATTTAGTAACAGTTGATCGGTTATATTTACATTATCATATATACGTTTTGCGTTAAAATGCAAGTAAAAAGTTTACAATTAGCACCCGTAAGCAAGTAACATCGGAAAGTACAAAAACTTGAACAGCCTGCTACAGTATAGTTCGGACTATCATCAGTAATAACGAGAATATTAAAATATCAAAATATTGATTTAATGCTTTATCTTTTTAAAACAGTTATTTAATAGGAAAATGTTTATTATTTTCTTCGCTATTTTGAAATTTGACCAAAAGCCGTTAAAACAAAAAATAATTGTGATGTAGTGATATTTGTAATGATGAGTAAGATTTGAAACTGATAAGTGTCAAACATCTTGTTGTGATATCTTCCATAGCAATTTTAATGTATCCAGTGACTAAATATGCGTCCATTCGGAAGGAGTCCTACCCATACGTTTCAAATAGTTTTTGCCGTTTTTTGCCTATAATTATCTTAATAGTTGTTTTGCAAAACTCATCACTACAGATCGCAGTACAAAGGATAAACAATTGATGTAATAACGATATATATAAAAAGAAGTTTTAATTCCTTGCGAGTTGACCTAGCTGATCACGACAAGATCAGTGATGTTAAGCTGCGATAGTAAAATTTAACTTCCGACGATAAATTTGTCGCAAAGACGTGTAACGGCTCGACTTACTGATGCAAATATCTCAGTAAGTCTTGTTATAACTAGAAACGTCGACATAACTTTCTCGGTAACCCCGGGCTACCATAACACGACATTAACTAATACGGTGTCAGAAATGTGTTGTTATATTAGACAAACTATCTTGTTTAAGACGAAAAGGGTAGTACCTACTCTCACTTATCTTAAATCCGATGTTCACTATATCATGTCAGTCAGCGCATTTCACACAAAAAGTTTCAGTCATAAGTACAAACCATGATTGATCTATTCAAATGCATATATATGTATAACTATGTACAGTTTATATATACCATATACCATTCTTGTTTTGAGATCAATTAGGGAAAAATATCATTGGCAAACCATTGAGAAACAAAATATAAATCATGACAGCCGTTATGTCCATTACCTCTAACAAAATAATAACGAAATTACTATTTCATTTCAATTCAAAAACCACTGTATGCGAAGAGAGAATTGACGCTTATTGAACAAGAAGATGATCCAATCATAAAAAACATGACAAAATACCAAATGCATTTCCATTACTACAAATTTAATGAATTATATTGTTTTATGATTATATAACCTACATGGCACATGATATAGCCAATAGACAATATGTTGATAATTTCATTGCTGTATGTAAATGTATAAAACACCGGTATCGATTATTGACATATACTTTACTAAATTATCTTTAATTACAATAATAGTCATATGTTAGCTCTAGCAAGAAATATACATAGACGAAATTTTAAAAATCGGGTGAATGTCTGTTACGTACGTAAACCAAATCATCTGTGAGTACTCTGCTAACAATACGATATTAAACAATTATGGCTAGTCTCAATAAGGTAGATATCTACAAGACAATGTTTCAAAAGCCGCGTTTCACATTATGATCAGATCCCACTTTATACAGTGACACAGGTAACACTGTAATTTAGATCGTCAAAGATTCTGTCTTGTATGTTAGCATAATTATCATTAATGATTCTATGCTGTTTAGAATTGTCTTACAGATAAATTCATCTTTAAGATTAAGATTACATAGTCATAATAATAAATTATATATCTCGCACGATTATATAATGCTACATTATGAGAATAATATATTTTTTACAGAGCACAATATGTCAATATATACTAAACGGAACAACAGAAGACGTCCAAACAAGCCGCCAGTCGTTGTCTTTGTCAAATAATATCATATTGTAATTGAAATTTGGTAACAACATTACACTAAATTGAATTATATTTATTAATCTGAAGATAGTTTATGGTTATACTACCACATACAACAGTATGTCTAAAACATCAATGCATTTAAATTATAATCTTAAATGCTGAATAATGTTCAGTCATAAAATTACGTAATACGTTTGAAAGTCAAGGTATTAAAAAATTTCATTATATCATAGGAATATCCCTACCATCACTGGAAGACCATAAAGGCCTATTTTTTTTCAAAAATTGCCCTAATTTTCAAAATAGGCCTAATATTGATAGAAAATGACCTAATAATCAGAAAAGGTCTAATTCTGAGCAAACTGGTCTAAAAATAACCACCATGGTGCTAATTTCCATGACCCCGGTCTAATATTACAGCAGCGGTCTAATTCTCCGTGATGGGTCTAATTTTCAGTGATGGGTCTAATTTTCAGTGATGGGTCTAATTTTCAGTGATGAGTCTAATTTTCAGTGACCGGGTCTAAATTTGGTGACCACAGTCTAATTTTATAGTGCTGGTCTTATATTCAGTGACGAGTCTTTTTACCTGACGCCATGCCCCTATAACCTAACGCCGTGCCCTGTTTGTCCCCAGTACACTTTTACTAAACTACCAAAATACCAGGCAGTGGCTTGATAATTAAGTAAACAAAAGAGGTGTGACCACTGCCTGACCCCCTCACCAACACCCCATTGGCCCTAATTAGCAGCCTTGGGCTATTTCCACCTTGGCTTGTGGTGTCACTTTCAGGTCTGTGTATTACGTAATCTGAAGTCAAGCAGCCGATCGGCAGCCTAGAAAACAATGAGCTGGCCCATGGCCTTTCATTAAGTTTTATGACTACAGCTAGTGAGCGTTACTTCAAAAACAAATACTACTGACAACTGTAAATGATTTACTCACGTTTTTAATGTTTAATAGGCCTATCTATATCTGATAGATGTCACAAGCTTTGCAATCGTAATGGCCGTCATTTTTGGTGTATTGTAATAGTAGATCCGGAGGTATTGGATTTCAGGATTTTACTAATATTCACGTTTTTAAAAACGAAAACGGTATTATGTTTTTAGAATTTCGGTGTGAATTTATTTTTAGAGAAGATATCTTAATAATAATAAAATTATTAATAGCAAAGTACTTAAAATAAATCAAATTAAAAAGAAATCAACTTTTTTCTCTATTAGATTAAATTGAAATATTTTGATTACTACTTTAACAATTATCTGTATTTTCTTAATTTAGTGCTTGTAAATTTAAAACAATATTTTAATTAAGTGTCCATTATTATGAATCATGTCATCTTATCCAAATCAATACAGTATTTTTAATACTTAGATTAAAATAAAGGTAATTGGATTGAAATAAAGGAATACATTTTGCATTTTTCATATTCTTTTAATTAATATAAATGAAATTTAGATCTTTCTTGTGAATCAATTATAGTCATGATTATATGATCGACAGATTACAATTTTCAAAATATTTTTTTTTTCACTCAGAATAATTAAATAGACGTATTGATATTACTTAGCAACTCAGAGAGCTTTAAGCATTTAAATGATATTAAGTTGAACCAGAATTAAATAAACAACAAGACAGTTTTAAAGATTTTCCCTTGTATTGAAAGTTGTCGATATAACCTTTGTGCCCCTCTGATAGTTATTTATCGCGGTCAAGATGCCCTTTTCAAAACCCAGCACCATGCCCTTTTTTTCCTGTACACCGCACATAATAGCTAGGTACATGTTCATATTAAAAAACATATATTTAAATAGTAATTAAATTATTTATGTCTCAAGGATTTATAAGTTGATGCCCTTAGAAAAAAAAAATCACACTTATAGTTGCTGATGCAATTTTGTAAAAAAAAATGCAGAATTTTTTCGATTTGTATTTCTGGTGTGCATTACGATGAGTGATTATCTCTAATTATTTAAATGATCTAGTTTAAATTATTTTAATAGTACAATTTAGTGTTCAACAACGATATGTATGGTAATGGTATTTTTAATCATCCATTATGTCATGCTTAACATCTTGACATCTTGGACCAGATGTTCAGGTACTCATATGTACAATGTCTTTATGATATACGTGTGAGTTGCAATGACGTGGATCATTTGAACGACTATCAATCAATCACGGTATTTCAGCACAGGTCAACCCTTGTCTTGGTCACACGACGATCTACCAGCGAAACCATGTACTGGTATTTGACATCACAGGTTGTGATTTTCCCAATTTATATTTCCGTAAGTTATACAACTATTTAGAGTATGCAGAGTCATTGTAGTATACATGGATGTATTGTGTTCAATCAAAGGAAGCGTATAAACATATGCAGAAAATTAGTTTAAGAACAAGTCACTTGTTGGACAGGCAGAAGAAACACATATAGTGCAGAATCTCTGGATATGAATTAAAACTTAATTAATTAATGTCACCACTATAAAATTAGGCTGAGTTCATCAAAATTCGACTCGGTCGCTTAAATTAGATTATTGCTGTAATATTAGACTGAGGCCATCCCAATTTGACCAAGTCGCTGAAAACTAGACTCGTCACTGAAAATAAGACCAGCACTATAAAGTTAGACTTGGGTCATCAAAATTAGACCTGCCACTGAAAATTAGACCACCGCTGCAATATTAGACTGTGGTCACCAAATTTAGACCGTTTACTGAAAATTAGACCCATCTCTGAAACTTAGACCCATCACTGAAAATTAGACCAGGTCACTTAAAATTAGACCATCGCTGGAATATTAGACTGTGGTCACCAACATTAGACCGGTCACTGAAGAGTAGACCCATCACTGAAAATTAGACCGCTGCTGTAATATATTAGACCGTGGTCATGGAAATTAGTACAATGGTGGTCATTTGTATATCAGTTTGCTCAGAATTAGACTTTTTTCTGATTATTAGGTCATTTTCTATCAATATTAGGCCTGTTTTGAAAATTAGGGCAATTTTTGAAGAAAAAAAAAAAATTAGGCCTTTATGGTCTTCCAGTGCATCCTGCTATCTACGTAAGCGTTCTGTTATCTCATGTCCCAATTGTAACACGTAAACTTACGGACAACATGATTATGTACAAGTAAATGTAAACTGAATTACATTCATATTGGATTATTAATACCATTGTGTATTAAACAATTAAATGCAATTTAAACGTTGGGTATTTTACACAGTAGAATGCAATTCAAACGTTTACAAACAACAACCATCAGCAAATAACATCGATAAGTACAAATGTTGTAACGTTTCCCCTGTCATTAATACTAATGGTGATATTAAAATGTCAAAATATCGATCTAACATTACATCTAATAAAACGTTTAAAACAGTTATCTAATACAAAACTACTAGTTATTTCGCTATTTCGATGCCTTACACCAAAAGCCATCACCGCACAAAGTTGTTTGTGATTTTGTAGTGATAAGTCAGATTTGAAATTGATTAGCATTGAGCGACTGGTGGTGTTATCTTACTTAGCAACGACACTGTATCTAGCTACTAAATATGGTTTGATTTCGGAAGAAGTCGTACCCATATGTTTCAAATATGTATTTCACGCGTTTTTTGCCCTTGATTGTCATCATATTTTGCAAAACTACAGACTGCAGTACATAGGATATACTTTTAATCCATGATATTCAGGAGCGATAGAATATTTTGACTTCCGAAGATGAGTATGCCGCAAAGATGTGTAATAACGCTACCCCGCCTTACTGATGCAAATGTCTCATCAAGTCCTATTATGACTCGAAATGTATCTCAGTAAACTCCGGGTTATCATAACACGACAAATACAATAACACGATGTCAGAAATATGTCGTAATTTTGGACATACTGTCTTCCTTATGTAAGATAATGTAGTAGCCAGTCTCAGTTATCTTAAATCGGATATTCACTATATCATGTCGTCCTAATACATGTCAGTCAGCTCATTTAAACGATTATAGTTTCTGCAATAAGTACACAATTTTAATGATCTATGCAAATGCATAGTAATTAGATTATTCATATGGATGACATTATTCTTGTTTGTAGATCTATTCGGGAAATATATTAGTTGTGTAACATTAGAAAACATAATAAGAATCATGACAGAAGTTATGTTCATTGCCTATGACATTATGATAACAAAATTACTAATTCATTTTAATTAAAAACATAATATATGCGAAGAGAGAAACGACGTTTGTGGAACGAGAAAATAATGTATTCATTAAAATAAGGACAAAACACTAAATGCATTACTCCCTATAAATACAAATTAACGAACTA
>SAYR01077585.1:2603-20004 GCA_004382745.1 Argopecten irradians irradians | reverse complement strand
TGTAACAGTTCTTTATGTTATTACGCTATATATTAACTTTTAGCAAAATTGAATATATATTTTAAGTTTCTGATCTGATTAAAATAAAATTTTCTCTGAAATTTACTTTGTTTGTCATGTTTATTTTACACTTAAATATTGAACTTTTTTGTCTTCGCGGATGAATAATTCTACCTTACGTGAAGCGTCATCATTCGCTGTTCAATGAGCAAGCTCCTCCCACTTTTGACGACTTTTATTGAATAATTTACGTCACTTTCAAAATGACGATTTTTTGCATAAAATAATAAATATAAAGTCGTGTGAATGTAAATATAGGGATTTGGATTTCGTTTTTATGTTAACCATGCTTGTATGGAGCAATTCCTCTAAGAATATATTCAATATGGGGCGCTAACGCGCCCCATAGAATATATTCTTAGAGGAATTGCTCCATACAAGCATGGTTAACATAAAAACGAAATCCAATCCCTATATGACCTTCTTCAAAATTAGTTACATGTGGGCAGGCTTGAAAACTCCATTCAACCCGTACAGTGGCAAACGTTAACATTGTCGTCTATGGGAAACCATTTGGTTCTGTTGTCTCTATAGGATGACAACCGGATATGACGTTTTCGTCATTCATCGTCCCTGGACACCATTTTTCTGAACCCAATTTGCATATTGTTGACTGGAAATCGAATGTTGATGGTATTTTGCATGTACTTTACACATATTTGATAGTTATATTTAATACGGGGTCATTTCTGTCTCAATAACAACACTTTTATTTGGGGAATTCTGGTAAAAAAGTTCACATTACACATATCTTGTTAATAAAGCTAAGCAGATGTACCAATATCCTTGAAAGTGATTATACAGAAGATATTTTTGTAACGATTATGACACCGAGGCTTGGGACAATCTGACACAGGGGCTAGGGGCCCTTGCAGAGGGGGTGGTTTAAAGAAGTCTGCTGACTTAGAATAAGATGTGTATTTCAATGATATTTAGTAAACTTCTCTGAATCCGCGTGATACACTGTGCTTAGGAGTTATTCAAACCAAATATTAGGCTTTAGGCATTATCTCTTTCCCTGTATATATCTATTTCTAATAATTACTATAATTACATTTATGTGTATCTAACATATTTTATGTATATATGGATTGGGTTTCGCTCTTATGTTAACCATGCTTGTATGGAGCAATTCCTCTAAGAATATATTCTATGAAGCGCTGTTTCAACCATGCTTTGTAAATTGTACCTTTTAGGCCGACAAGTTTAACAGTTAATTCCCAACTTGGAGACACCGCCAAGGGTAGTTAACTAATTTCATGAAAATGTTAGACAGAGTTGCCTTTCCATAAATGACCTGCTTATTAATTCGTGAGCATAATGTATCTGTTTCTGTTTTCTCTATGTATAACTCTAAAATATCAGTGATATTAATTACTTCGAAGTGAATAGTCTAGTGAAATTTGAGTTGTCTACTTTACACTGTCTGTAGGTCTCATAGAATTGACTAGTTTATATCAATATAGTTCTGATCAGCTCTTTTGGGTTCGACTTTTGCTCTAGAATTGATCTTATCTGTCCTTGAAATCCTATAGAAGTTAAATAATTTACTTTTTTTACATCGATTGGTATATATTTGTATTTTGGAGAGAGCTTATATAGAAAATAAGAGCAAATATGAGTTTTTTGCGGCTGGTTTTTGGCCATATTTTATTAGTTGCACCATAATTTGTTTTTTTTTTCAGATATATAATGACATAATATGTAATAATCATTTCTTTATGCTTTGTTTACTAATTTATACTTCTATAGTAATGAGCTAGTTCTGGAACTTTGCTTTGCTTTAATACTCAGTTCTAGATATGTTTTGGTAGAAATTCCAAAAATATGGGGTGGGGTAGAGAATATGAGTTATTTCCCCTGATCTTCAAGTTCATTTCGGGTGTTCACTTATCCTGCAGTACACTACCTATGCTACGGATAAGTCAAAGTCAAAAGTCTAGGTGCAATATTACTGAAATATTTTCATTTCAAAATTGTTTCAATTTTCATGATATCAAAACTCCCATCTTGTAATCAGACCTTATGGATATGTGGCTTTTCGAAAATGGTAAATTTGAAAACAAAAATGCAAAATGCTATATTTTCTCATTTTTAACTCCCATGACTGCGAAGCAGTCCGGCGGAGGTACATGTATGGACTGGCAAATATAGTCAATTGTTGCCTTGTGGACAGGGTTTAATCTTTGTCGTAGATAATAGGCATGTTTGTAATGCCAGATTGAAGGTATTGTCTAAAAAGGCATCATTGTATTTTGAAAAGTAAGTTTGAGCTAGAAAGTGAGCAATCGGTACATTTTGATCAAAATTGGGCCCGTTCAAGTCTGTATACCAGCTATATATAACATATGCTGCAACGCTGCAGACAGAGTTTATGCATTGTAAGTGAGAGCGCTTTATACGACTGTTATGCCGTCTACTATTATAGCCTACCTGTACTTCAGCTGTCCTATTACTATCTGTGTCGATCCACATACAGCAGTATTGTTTAAAATACATCGATTCCAATTAGGGAAGCACGGTTGACATACAGCGTAAACATGTACAAATATAAAAGTTAAGATTAGTCTTGTATATTCAACTTTTCAAGGAATAAAAAATGATAATAAGACTGTGATGGCAGAGGTCAGGGTTGATGTTAGTGCACACAGGTGTATGTGTTTGGCTACAGTCACCTTTCATATGTAACGTGCAAGTATCGATGATATTACTTTTTGATATAATTATGTACATGTAGTACATCCAGTCAAATCGTTAATTGTCACCTTATACTAGATCACTGGTTCGATTAATGCACGAGGTTACGTATACAGTGTATTATTCCATTCTGGTTAATATGAGCACATGTCTAGTCGGACTAGATACAATGTACAAAGACCCCAGTCTTGCTAAAATCTGTCGACAATGTACAGCTTCCACGGTATTTAATATTTCAATTTACAACTATTTCAAACTTAATTAAGTGTCACTTTTAATAATTATCTGAACATTCTTGAAGGCTATACATTTTGACTGAATTTTGTTTAAAATGACAGCAAAAATATCTGATCACTATAAGCTGATACGCATTAAATATGTATTGGCTCATGCACACACAATTACTGTATTATATCAGCAAACATTTAGTATGTCTATTTTCATTTTTCATTTTTTAGCATTTTGTAATGGAAGTCGTTCATAAAAAGCCTACGGATATGTATATTGATTTCAATTGTACTCTTTCCTAAGAATATACAAAACATTGTGATAAGATAAAACACGACTACTTGATGCTCTGTTAGTTTAAGCGGAGTTAATAAGGTAAAAACAATCACAGACAGAGATTTTACAATGATCAATCAATTTATTTTACCAGCAAATATAGTAACTCATTCATATTAGGTTATTGAAAATGTGTTTAACATGTACATTTAAAAAGAAACATGGCAAACTGGACATGATTAAGGTACAATCTAATACTAACGTGAAAAAATGTAATTTTTGTTCTCAAAAACAGTCATTGTACAAGAATATTATTTTTTTCTGACTACTTTTTCCTATTTCCTCTGAAAATGTTGAGTTCACACATATGTGATACAGATCTTGCATCATCCTTTTAGCTGGAACTACTTCTAAAGGGGGATTCCATTTTCATATAGACACACACACACACACACACATACATTTTATGGGAATTTATTTCTAAATACCATGCTTATATCTTAGAAGTAGGTTCCATATGTGCGCAATAGATAAGTTCCCGAGAAATCTTGTATAACCAATCAATCAAAACAGTGTTCTCGCTCGTGCGATCGAATATTTAGCCGCTCATTCCAGTACAAATGACAATATAATTTCAGAAAATAACTAGAAATAAATCTACTCATCTTATATCAACTACAACAGTACTATCCGAATAATTTAAACTGATGTTACACATGCGTCGGACTAAACAATAACAATATCCCAGGCCTAATCAATAAAACGACAATACCAACATACACTTGTCATCGTATACTTGGATATGTTTCTTGAGCATTTACTTCTAACTTTTCATTGCATCTTTTATACTTGTATATCTTCCTTCTCTTACTACACAAGTTGCTTTCAGGAAACACAGTTAAATTCAATATGGCACATTTTATTGATACATTGACCTCCAACATGTTTTAAATGAATGTATGACGTGCTATGACGTAGTGACTATGTTGGGATATAGTTATGAATGTAAAAATATAAATTGAAAAATGTTTTGTATATTTGTTTCTTATACACACTTTGACAAATTAGCAATTAAATGGTAAATCGATCTTTAGATAATCAGAATTGTATGCATAGAATTTAGCAGCCAAATAACATAACTCAAGTAGACGCTTGATCAGTATGGGTAAATACAAATACAATCATATGGAAATGTATACAATGAGTCAATAATACATTGTGATTGCGTTTTACAAATGATCACAAACATACAAAGACATAAACAATGACATCAATGATGTTACAGACACAATATACTTTACAATAAGTAATTAACAAAAACATCAAACCTGAAATATGAATCTCGCATAAACATTAAATATTATATCTAATTCTATAATTGGTGTTCGTGCTGGTTTCTGGTTGGTTATTAGATTTCTCAGATATATTGATCAAATGCAGTATTCCGGAAACATGGGTAAAAAGCACGCGACTTTACTGAACTGAGCACAGAAATCTCTCTCACGAGTCCAGCATCCTGTGTCAAAAACAATGATAGTAATATCCTTTAGGTGTTATGTCATGATGTTTATAACATAGAGCGTTACAATTCATGACACCAGATTAATCTATTGTGACGTCAGTAGTTTGCAGCTTATGGTGGAAGACTATAAGGTTTGTGCGATTAACGACAATCAACAGAACAAACAACATATACAATAATGCCAGACGGGAAATTGATCCAGCGGTAACATTTTTTTTTTGTATTCGACCAGTTTCAAAACATTAATCATATATAATAAGTATCGACCTGTTTTCGGGTGGATACGGTGAGGTATTAACCCACGAAAGTGATATTACCTTATGCTTTCGGCCTCGGTTGATATAATTTCATTGTGTTGATAACTCATCGTATTTACATGGATATAGGCCAAAACTTGTATCATTAAAATACAGCTATGGGATATTATATAAAGATAGTTTTGCAGTGTGCCGTGCCAAATTTGCATAATCAATACAAAACGAAAGGAAAATGTAATGAACAATTCATTGTCTAAGCCAAAGAAAAAAACGATGATATTAAAAAGTATAAATGTTGTGTTAACACATAGCGCCACTAAGACATGGTATTTCTTCTACACACAATGCCATATAGGTGGTCAATATTGATGATGTATGTGTTGTCTGTGATCTTGTTGGACATCACCGTTCTTTCAGCGTGTCACTCATCAAACCATTTCTAAAAGAGAAGAAGCGTGATGGTATAAGTCATCTCGACGAATTGTTTTTCTTTGATGCAAAATTGATAAAACAACATACTAAACATTCTTTATATTGTCGAATGCAGATTTGTCCATGAAGTTCGTTAAAGGTCCGTTTTGGTCTTGTATGTTACCATAAATATCCGACGCTTTTTTGAATCGGCTTACATGTAAAGTCATCTTTAAAGACTTAAATAACATAGTCTTGAAAATAACTTTAATATATCTAACGATTATGTGATGCTAAATCATGAGAAAAATACATAATTTAGGGAGCACAATATGTTTATGTTGATTGGTAAGCTAGACACGAGGTCGATATATACTAAAACGGTGTAAGCGATAGAAAACGAAAAAAACACCATTCTAAGCCTTTATCAAATTATATCAAAGCCTAATTTCAATTGGAAACAATTTCAAGGATCGATGAAGTATTTATATTGATCTGAAGATAGCTTATGATTTTGCTCGCATATATGTCTAAAACATCAATGAATTTAAGCTATAATCTCAAGTGCCGAACATTGTTCACTCAATGCATTGAACGCATCATTATATTATAGAAATATTATGGTGATATTCTTCTACCAACATGATATTTAAGTTAGCGTTGCTTATTTCTTGTAGCAATAGCTAATTAAGAATGATATGATAATGTATTTTTCAACCACAATACATTATATCATATTGCCTTTGTTTTACAAATGTCTAATAGTCCGCAGACATTCACATATTTATATACACGTTCTGCAATAAAATACAATATAAACGTGCATAAACAGCACCCGTCAGCAAACGGCATCGATCAATACAAAAGTTATTCCGGAACCAGCCGGCTAAACCCTAAGTTTCCTCTGTCGTCAATACTAATTAGGATATTACAATATCAAACTATCGATTTAACGTTCTATCGACTTAGATATTTAAAACATTCCTTTAATCGAAAAGTGATAGTTATTTACTTCGCTGTTTTAATATCTTTGACCAAAGGTCATCACCGCGCAAGTTATTTGTGATTATGCGGTGATAAGTCAGATTTGAAATCGATTAGCGTCGTGCGACTAGTGGTGGTATCTTCCGTAGCAATGTGAACTTATCCAGTTAATGAGCATGCGTCGATTTCGGAAGAAGTCGCACCCATACGTTTCAAATTAGTATTATCCTTTTTGTCCATTATTTGTTGTTATTGTTTTACAACAACTCATCATTCCATATTGCAATACATAGAATATAAGGAACTAATAACGATACATCGATAAGTAATTCATGAAGTAAGTATGCCGTCTCATATTTTTGCGAGTTGACTTAGCTGATCACGGCGATATCAACTATATTCAGCTGCAAAAGTATAACTGTACCTCCGAAGATGTGTATGCCACAAAGACGTGTAATAAGGCTACGCCGACTTACTGATGCAAATACCTCAACAGGTCATATGACTCAAAACGTCGACATACCTATTTCGTTAACCATAACACGGGTTACCATAACATGACATGCAAACACGATGTCAGAAATATGTCGTTATTATGGATATCCTATCTTGTTTAAGAATATCTTTAATCCGACGTTCACTATATTATGTCGTCTAAATACACGTCATTCAGTGCATTTTAATAAAATAGTTTATGCCATAAGTACATTATTTCAATGATCTAATCAAGTTATCCATATGAATATAAATCACCTTAATGCGCATTGGATCTGATATTATGATAACAAAATTACTAATTTATTTCAAATTCGAACTTTATACAGTGACACAGGTAACACTGTAATATAGATCGTCAAAAGTCCTGTTTGCTCTTATATGTTAGCATACTTATTATCGATGATCCTATGCTGTTAAGAATTGTCTTAGAGATAAATTCATCTTTAAGATTAATATTACATAGTCATAAAAAATAAATTCCATATATCGCACGATTATATAATGCTAAATCATGAGAAGCATATTTTTTTACAGAGCACAATAAGTCAATATATACTAAACGGAACAATAGAAGACGTCCAATCAAGCCGCCAGTCGTTGTCTTTGTCAAATAATGTCATATTGAAATTTGGAAACAACATTACACTTAATGAATTATATTTATTAATCTGAAGATAGCTTATGGTTAAACTACCATATACAACGGTATATCTAAAACATCAATGCATTTAGATTATAATCTTAAATGCTGAATATTGTTCAGTCATAACATCACGTAATACGTTTTAAAGTCAAGGTATTAAACGTTGTCATTATATCATAGGAATATCCCTACCATCGTGCTATCTAAGTAAGCGTTCAATTATCTCTTGTCCCAATTGTAACACGTAAAATGACGGACAAAATGATTATGTACAAGTAAATGTAAACTGAACTACATTCATATTGGATTTATAATACCATTGGGTATTAAACAATAAAATGCAATTTAAACGTTGGGTATTTTACACAGTAAAATGCAATTTAAACGTTTACAAACAACACCCGTCAGCAAATAACATCGATAAGTACCAATGTTGTAACGTTTCCCCTGTCATAAATACTAATGAGGATATCAAAATGTCAAAAAATCGATTTAACATTCCATCTATTTAAAGTTTAAAACAGTTATTTAATAAAAAAAATACTAGTTATTTCGCTATTTTGACGCCTTTGAACAAAAGTCGTCACTGCACAAAGTTATTACTGATTTTGTAGTGATAAGTCAGATTTGATATTGATTAGCGTTGAGCGACTGGTGGTGGTATCTTGATTAGCAACGACAATGTATCTAGTTACTAAATATGCTTTGATTTCGGAAGTAGTCGCACCCATATGTTTCAAGTATGTATTGTACGTTTTTGCCCTTGATTGCCTTCCTTTTTTTACAAAACTACAGACTGCAGCACATAGGATATATTTTTAATCTAATAACGATATATATTAGATAGGTATTGCATAGTATAATTATGTCGTGTCATATCTTTGTGAATTGTTTAAGGTAATCACGACGAGATCCATGACATTCAGCAGCGAAAGTTTATATTGACGTCTGAAGATGAGTATGCCGTAAAGACTTGTAATAACGCTACCCCGACTTACTTGTGCAAATACCTCACTAAGTCATGTTATGACTCGCAACATATCTCAGTAAACCCCTGGTTATCATAACACGACATACAATAACAGGATGTCAGAAATATGTCGTTATTTCGGACATATTGTCTTGTTTAAGTAATATATAGTAGATTCCTCTCTCACCTATTTTAAATCGAATGTTTAAAAAATCACGTCGACCTAATACATGTCAGCGCATTTAAACACTAGTTTCTGCCAACAGCACATTTTATTGATGTATGCAAATGCATAGTAATTATGTTATTCATATGGATTACATCATCTTGTTTGTGGATCAATTCGGGAAATATGTTAGTTGTATAACATTAGAAAACTTAATAAGAATCATGACAGCCGTTATGTTCATTGCCTATGACATTATGATAACAAAATTACTAATTTATTTTAATTCAAAACATACAACATGCGAAGAGAGAAACGACGTTTATGGAACGAGAAGATAATATAATCATTAAAATCATGACAAGCGCTAGATAATCACTTCCTATAGATACAAATTAACGAACTACATTGTTCTATGATTAAACAACATCAGTTACATATGTACATGAACACCGGTATCAAGTGTTGACATGCACTTTGACTAAATTGTCTTTTATTCCAATAATAACTCTACGGTATTGCAATTCTAGCAAGGTATATAAATAGACAATATTTTAAAAGTCGAGTGGATGTTTGTCACGTATTTAAACCAAATCATCTGTAAGTAATGTACGATATTAAAAAAAAAGTGATGGCTAGTCTCAATAAGGTAGATATCAAACAAGACAATATTTCAAAAGTCGCGTGTGTGTTTCACATTATGATCAAATACAAATTTATACAGTGAGTTAATGCCATTTCAACAGGTAACATTGTAATATTGAAACGGGTTTTGAAAGAAACGAAAATGTATTAAACGGTAGCATTCCTGATCATTAATATTGTATACATGACCTTATACACTTAGTCCTAAATGCTAAACTAGCCA
Organism: Argopecten irradians irradians; assembly: GCA_004382745.1. Lineage (NCBI taxonomy): Eukaryota > Metazoa > Mollusca > Bivalvia > Pectinida > Pectinidae > Argopecten > Argopecten irradians. The sequence continues at coordinate 10,424 of SAYR01077585.1, read as the reverse complement.
TAACTACAAAATATACTTACCCCACATTTCGGGGACCGCCAATCCTAAATTAAAGATAAAGAAAGATAAATGGATTGTGTGATAATGTGAACATATAAAATAGTTATTTTTGTTGTAGTTACAAACCGTTGATAAATATTTCAATCAACAGTTGTATTTTGTCCTGTTGGTTTATTTCAGTAACATCATTGGCATTATCACACAAAAGTTAGATAGTGTTAACGCGGTGTTAAATTTAGTTCTGGATATGAATTGATTTTACAATATACAGAGACATTCAGTCAAAAACTAAAACAAATAGAGTTGCAATAAAATATAGTACGGTCCAGGTACTTGAACGCGTGATATCAAAGACGTTATTTAATTCCTTTGTCTATGTCTAGGTGGTTGTGTAGGGGACCATAACACTCTCGCTACCTACGAGTTATCCTTGGTAACGGCATATTGCAGGTTAACATAACATGTGGTATAGTAATGGTGTCTATGGTGTTATTAGGTACATCCAACAATGGAAAATCATCATCATACCATATCATATCATTTCGGATGGAATGCAAATTATTGATACAAACCCTTAATGTTTCATCATTTGTTTACGGTTTTTGGGATGGTGAAAGGGAAGTAAATGCATGTTAATTTAAATGTTGGATTTAATCATTAATTACAATTTCGATTACTTTCTCAATACTAGCTATGTATGCAATGGAACATGTTGATATTGATCGTATTGACAATGTGTACCTGTAATGCCATATTAAGGTAATCCTAGACTTATTAAAGAGTGTACTTATCTAAGTGTTAAGTGGGTATTTATCTCCCTTGGTAAATTACATATCAACATACCTGTCTAATACAGTATCACTACAATTCATGGTAACTCACCGCATATATTGCAGCAAAGAAATTGAGTCTTGTATGTTCATGTATTGCTTTTTTTGTTTTTTTCCCCATTAAAATAGTTCGAATACTTGACAGGTTTTATTACTAAAAGTTTAATATATAATTAAAGCTTTTATCAATAGTTTGATTAGGAGAAGGTCAGTTACGAACAAAGTGCAAATAATTACCTGAATAAGGTATGGATATAAGTTGAATATCATTACATCTTATTTGATCTGATTGTTATATCAGTTACCATGTATACCACATAGATAATTCCTACCAGTTTTATCATTATCAGTACGGTTCCTCTTATAAAATGATATCGATGACGTAAACTTGGTGTAGCAAACATGTCATTTCGAAAACACATGATAAATCTTCGTAATATAGGAAATTCGACATTAGGCATTTTCACCATACTAAACTGATTCAGGGGAAATCCGAGTTTCTAGGAAACGTAAAATAATACGGAAATATGTACAAAATAGTATATGTGTACCTTTACAAATATTTATTGTAACCATTTCTACATATGATTACAATTCGCCAATGGATGTAAAAGATAGATTATATCAAAGTGGATTTATTGTTTTACCTGCGCATACATTACATTATAAATTGCAAGAAAAGGTGTATAATTACAAAACTTAAAACCACATGTGTAAATGTCAATAATACATAATCATTTAATGGTTGTCTACTTAAGGTTTACACTTCTATGCCTACTTACCAATATTACAACACGTTAGATGAAGTGATGATAATTTAGCAATTTAGTTTATGTCACTGAAACATGTGGCGGTTATTGCACAATTTTAAACGTCATTTAAAAAAAAAATATATCTGTTACAGCTTTTTTCGGTACATATGACTGATGAATGTGTTGGATGGGTTATATTGTAACATAACCCTCCTGTCCAGGCATAGTGTTAGACCTTGTTATACATATCACAGAGGTAACATAATACCATATTATATACAATAATGACGTGCAAATTGATATGAAACATTGCATGATTGTCATGGTAGTCAGAAGGGTAACATCCGACTGGAATTTAGTCTGTAATTTATAAACACCTAAGTTATGCGTTCATATCCATTTAGTTCAGTTGAAATAAGAATCATATACCCTTGAATATGTAATATGAAACAATTAAATCGATATGGAATGACATATAATATCCACATGAAGATGACTGCTCTGTTAAATTATTGAATTCGTTAATTGAACATCATATATTCGCATTTAAAAACGGTCCATTCCGCATAGTGATTCACTACTTAACGTTATCCTTTGATATAACCTCCAATACTTGACAGGGAAACCCCGCGCTTGCAAGGGAACAGAAAACTGTGTTTAACTGAGGTAGTGAAAAGACAGCTCACGCGCGCTTGACAATGACGTCATCGATACATGCGGAGAGTATTGTCGAGAAATTTATCACATTTCTTAACAATTTAACAACGCTTAACAATTTAATGTCGACACTATTAAATAATTCTAAATAAGTTAGTTTTTTTACAATATGAGAGATAAATACTCAAACATAGATCTGTCAAGTTTCAAGTATTTGAACCCTCGTGAATGATTTTGGCCGCCAATTATCGGTAAGCCTCGGGGTGAGATATCCCTGTCGACATGACAAACCACTTTAAGATTATATAATTTCTAAATATTTTGGAATTCAGCTAACGATATTTACTTATACAATACAAGCTGTCATTTGATTGTTACGCTTATAATGAATTGACACACATGATTAAATTTGTTTTTCAGGAATCTTACGGGCTTGTTTGACGAAATTTCGCCGTTCTGAGTACGATTCACATATTTTGATTCATGTGGTTTATATAGCGGTAGGTCCTAAATTGGTTGTCAAGCGGAACAAACAAAATGGCTACTATCCTCATTGCTGATGTCTCAAGAATTGTCAACATTATTTTTTAAACATGTTACTTAAGTTTTTTTTAATTTCTAATGAAAGCTTTTTAACTTTCACTTATTATCCATTTAAAGAGTAAGAATAGAGTTACATTAACATTGGGTGTCGTATTCTTATAGCAGTGACAAAGGGATATATTTATTTTTACCATATGTTTGTTTAGCAATTAAGTTCTACAGTTATATTTTGCAGACAAAGCACATTTGTTACTTCGAACGCGAAGACATGATACCAGTGGTATATGATTATTTCTAACTAAACGGGTAAATGCTACATTGAATCCGATACTTTCAATTCAACCAATTTTGTTGAATAAATAAGAATGGGCAATAGGCTAGGCCTATATGAGCCCTCTACTAGCCAGCGATTATACAAATTAAATTATGTACATGCATTCAGTTGGTTAAGCAACATATTAATTGAACAAATAGGGTAAGTATAAAAAGAATATGCCATATATCATAATCCTATAGATAGTCTAAAGATAAATTCCATATTGATATCATTTTAATAACTGTATAAGGGAGATAATTCATTAATAGACAAAATAATATATAGTTGTGCCATAGTTATATAATATATCAGGTTGATAAGCCACCGATACTTCTTTTTGAGGTTTTCTCAGTTTTAATGGGTATATAACCCGATATTTAAAGGTGATGCATTATTTTAGACTTTACTTTTTACTATGTCACATGTACCATACATACATAATGGGGATATTAAGTTAGTTAAGTTAAGTTGTGTTTTTTGTTCACTTCTGAATACTTGACATGCTCATGTCATTAGTATATTTACAGCATATATTCTGTGATGACAATAGGACACAGAAAGCACTGACCTTCTTATAAAAGAATCTCGTAAGTAACATGAAAAAATATAGATATATTTTATACAGATTTTATGGAGGCAAATACAGCACTGAGAGGACAGAGGCAAAAACTGGCCAGGATGCATCACCGTGTACATGATTAGATAACATACAATAAAGGTAAATAGACAGGTAATACCCACACATTAAACAGTACCGTTCACAGTTCAACGTATACATCAAAATATTTATTAAAACGTTTTTTTTTCATCCAATTTTTTAGTGCAAAGGTTTTTATTATCATAAATGTGAAGTATATAGTTTACGGATATCTGTGTTTGATGCAACCGAGCTGAATCATCTACAGCGTGTTATTAAACGTATACAAAACTCATGATAGCCACCGAATCATGATACTATTTCTGTCGAAAACCATTGACCATATCTAATAGACGAGGGTTTTTTTTACTGGATATATGTTTATAATCCAAGACGAACGACTGTGTGATGTGATGCTACTGTTAATGTCCGGAACATAATTGAAACAAAAAAGAGATAATCCATTTATATAATTGTCTAACTTAACAACTCATTGTTTGGATTTCATTTAAAGATCAAAAGGTTCGTCAGTTGACATTTTGATATGTTACAAAATTATTTGTATCCCGATTTGGCTGACGTTATAGTATATGTATGTATACAATGTCCTGTTTTGGTAAACACTGTATAATTTCCGACGGTAACACAATAGATTTTTAATATAAAAAGTCAAACTTTTTTAATATTGTTCAATTAGATATAGGGTATTCGACTTTTAAAAAGTTGGATTGCTCTGAAATGTATTGCATAGTATCTTCCGATAAAGCAGTAAAACAAAAGACGCTATACAATGGCATAAAATTACACAATACGATTACGAATAACGAATTGGTTCAGGGGAATACGTTATTGCTTAGTGAAACTGGACACACTTAATCAATTAATATCATTACTGAAATTGTAATCTGCCTAATTACTGGAGTGCCTTTAACATTAAGAAAATAAAGATCCTATGGCAGCGAACAGTTTATTAATTAGTTTTCAAAAGATGTAATGTATGATAATACCAGTGTGCGGTCTTTGCTATTTTAGCAAACCATAAGTACGTGGTTAGTATTAAAACTAGAAAACATGAATTCAGTAATGGAATGAAATCATAATATTACAAACTTTCAGATCAGGTATTATGAAACTTAATTAGTCAGATATAATATAACTATATTCAATTCCGACAACTTAAAGTCGATACCTTCCTATCATATCCACATAGGTATAGGTGTACAGATGATATCCAAGTTACTGACATGTTAATAAATGTTATAAAAATAGCAAATGGAATATTTGACTGTAGATTGACTATTTAGAATTAATGTATAAAGGTTACTATTTCAAAATTATGTGTGTCTACATTCACACTATTTAATATATTTTTGGAGTTTGTGTAATTTTACTTACGTTTTACGTGTTAAATTATTATATTAGAAGCACCCAATGACTCATAATAACATTAGTATGTTTTATTATATTAGTGGAATATGTGATATTTAATCGATTTTTTTTTATATTAAATCCCTTCATTGTGAATAAATGTGCCAGTTCTTGGAATATTGAATATGATATTCACTATACGATTTAATATGCATTATTTGTCTTATTGTCAGATTATTCTGTTGCAAACATACCTAATATGTAATTGTATTCTTAGACTATTGAATATCTTTGCATTGGGATTTGTGTTTACTCTATTGATTAATCTTAAAACTGTTAATAGTTGCGTTTGTTTGTAATAATGTAAACGATTTAGAAGGGTATATAGTTAGCGTCATGCAAGGTATTTGTATGCGGTCGTATATATCAACTTAGACTAATTATTCGTCTGCGTTCAAATCAAACATAATACAGCCACATAGCCTTCAGTCGAACTGCAACGAACTTTGTTAATAAATCGCAGAACAAATGGTATTCGAGTCATCCGTGGTATGACATTTGGTCAAATATTAAAATTATGATAAACAATGTATGTCAATGACATATCGACTTTTGTATTTAACAGTATTTTAATTATTGCTAAAACAATGTATTATTTTGATAGAGCTAGTGTATACAAATGGATAAAATGAACATAACAATGCTGTTAAAATCAATATAAAAGGCCATACACCTGTTCGACAAACCGAGATGCCTGGTTTAATTAATATGTTTTTAATAGGAAGGGGGTTATTTCTGTTAATGGAAAGAGAGGTATTTGACGACTAGCGGTTCGAGCTATCCAATGGCATGAAATACACAGGGACCAACGGTCGGGACCATGCAATTTATTAAGAGAAAACAAGTTCGAGTTAACATGGGCAATACTGTATATATTAGCATATCACCAAAACGAGTTTTTTTTTTCTTATGCACTAATATATTAAGTAGATATAATTATTTTGATTTAAAAATGTAACCTGAATATATGTAAAATACAATAGCCTGATAACATAAACAACCACCCTGCATAATAGTGTCATTAGATAAGTCATTGTATATCTACTTTAAAGGTAGGCTATACATACAATCTAACATACATCGATAATGAAGAGTGTCAATATAAGGAAAGTACAACATATATCATTACTTATTGGCGCTAAGCGATATTTAGTAAATATAAAATAGGTACTGATTATTGAATATATAAGTGAAATGCACTGTTTATCCATATTAATATTCAAAATGGAGACCATAAGACGAGTGAATGTATATAGTCATACTTCATTTCCAGTTTGGAAAGTTATTGTTTTCCTAGATAGTTTGATATCATCGTAATATTATGCTTGGGCGATTGGTCAGTGCTAGGATTTGTAGTATAATTGAATAACAGTGTATGAATGTAATATGTTTAAGGTAAAGGTACTAAAACGTAGATCATCAACACTTTCTAGGAAATCGAGTGTTTTATATCATATCAGCTTTTGCCTCTTTGAATCAGATGGGAGGCAATCAGTATGTCCTTTTATTTCACAGTAAAAAAAAAACATTAGAAAAAGATATTTGCTTGAAGTCAAAATTACATTGTTTCGATGTCAAATCAATGCAATGCTTTTCCGTTAAGAAATTTGAAATAGAACCATAAGTGACCATGCGATGAAGGGAGGTTTATAATGATATATTATTTGCAGTTGACGACGATGTTTGCCCTAAATATCTTAATATCATCTTAATATTATTTCTGGATATTTAGTCGGTATTAATATGTGTAACATAAAATAATAAAAGTCAATATTATACGTTCAAATGACAGCTTTACATTAGGACAGTTTCAGAATTTACCAAGAAATAATTAAAGCGGTCTATAGTATACACCAACTATGACTTTGTGTAACACGAGATTATGGCGGTGAAGTGTTCATGCGTTCGAAAGTTTCTCTCTGTAGACAGGCGTCAGACCCGAGCTCTATGTGGGCGAAAGTTATCACCCATTAGAATTAAATAAGTATACGGTCTAATGTAGACATCGAGGACTTCATTGCAGTACCTCTGGGCCGTCAAATTCCCGTTCGAAAAGACAAGGAGGTTTGTTTTACTTTTGATACGTATACCGCCCCAGACCATCATAGACCCGTCGTCATGTCGGTCGTGTTCGGAGACGTTGGCTTTGTTAAAGTGCCCATTTGTCTGAATTTCGTCCATGAACAGAAAAGGAGTTCGCTCTTCGATAGTCCATCTCGCATGATCGCAGGCTCATTTAAGTCTAGCTTGAGCATGCCAACAGGTCAAGGCATTTCTCACTGCATGTCTACGGGGCCAAAGACCTGAGAGATGAAGTCTATTATGATAAGTCTATTAAGCGTAGATATTTGAGTTCAAGTGGCGTTTATAAAGTCATTTCGTCGTGACGTAGCGTTACTAAACCTCTGACGACGAACTTCAAATGGAAATTATCGAACGCATGGACTGTCCTGCTCGTTCCCCGAATCTAAATCTGATAGAGCACGTGTGGTATATGCTACAGGAATCAATTTCTCCCCGTGTTAACCAACCGAAGTCACTGCAAAAACATGGAACGGCCCTGCAAGAGGAATGGGCATCCATCCAGCAAAACCGAAAACGGGACTTAATTGCGAGCATGCGTTGGCGATGTCGCAGTGTTATTGAAGCAATTAAAAT
>SAYR01077550.1:46584-84167 GCA_004382745.1 Argopecten irradians irradians | reverse complement strand
GTTAATGGGACATTAATTTAATCAAACAAACAAACAATCTAACATATCGACCATCATTGGTAAGGAAGTTGGTTTGGGGCTATCATTAACCATTGTTGGTATAGGTGGGTATCAATAAAGCACACTTGTAAAACCGGTTTTCATTTCAACATTGAACACACACAATGCATCGTACCCGATACATTCACAATGCAATCGCCTGATAAAGTGTCATTGACGTGTAAATTATCAATACTTAAATCAACAGCCGAAAAATACGTCCGATATAATAGATACGAACATTACGTAATATGCACATATATAATGTAATCGGTTGGAAGAAACTTGTTTAATCTTAACACGGATGTTATTAGCTTGCATTGTCAGCTTAACCTCTGAGAATTCAACATTTTCCTGTATTAAACTTTTTTTCCTCGTTTAGATTTTCGCAACAGCTCCACTAAACAAGAAACACAACACGAACATACCACAGCCTCTCACAACACGCACTTCACACACGCAAGACATATACGACATACATATGAGTTCGTCCATAAATGACCCTGTATGTTAATAGGACGTATATATATAATACACCAAACCAATATAAATAGATTATTGGCGAAAGTGATATTTTCTAAGAAAACATATTTATTTCAAAACACTACTTTACTAGCAAAAGTCAAGAAAATGGAATGAATGTTAAATATATTTAATGCAGACGAAACCTATTTAAAAATCTATATTATCAGGAAAACTGAGTACATTGAATTTAATTTTTCCCGTCATGTATGTGTTGTAACCTGATTAAGGCCTGTTGAATGATCTTACTATTCTATTGCTTTTGTAAGATTGTGATTGCCCTACGCCATGTACCAATGTATGCATTATAAATACAATCATGTATGTGAACACTTGTAACAATAAACTTTGAACTTTGTAAGCCATTTTATCAGTAGAGGTAAACACGAAAAAAGTGCCAATTCCATTGTCACATTGATAACATGATAACATTCCCAAATATAAAAACAAAAATAAATATATAAATGAAAAAGCCGGTCTGGTATCTTGGCGATTTCGCGGGACATCGCTTTGATCACGACAATTTGATCCGCGAATTATTGAAGATGCTCCACTGCTCGGTATTGTGTCTCTATCAAAAATGGAGCAGACGAATTAGTATTTTTCTTCAGTTACAAAAGTTACTTACTTTACACCATTACCACCAATGAAAAGTTTGAGCTTCTAATTTTACTTCAAGATAAAAATATTGCATATTATTAATTGCGTCCCAAAAAACTCCGATGGCACAATGTCCTTTATGGAATGAAGTACTGATTGCGCTTGCACCAAAGGCAAAATCAATTATCTTATACTATTGTTTGTGTTCATTAAACATATATATACACGATTAAACACAAATAATTGTTCAAAGGATGAGTGCTGTTTATGCTCTGTTGGCGGTGAAACATCTTTAACAAATGGTTGAATCATATATATTATATTGCGAACATCTCGTTTATAGATGAAATCGTGAAGAGGGTTCCTGCGCGAGAAAAACTGGCTATACGGTAACTCCACCGTGGCTGGTCCTGAGTCCATGTTGAAAAATAAGGGCGATAAAGTCTAGATTATAAGTTATAACCTCCATCTTAACATCAATCACCCAAACCAACAATCTCAAAAAAATCAAGCAAAACGTACAAAATATAATCTTCGGGATACTCATTTTTTCATGTTTGTAATTAAACACCAAATTTAACAAAGCAAACTTTGAAGAATCTAATTTCCTTGATACTTGACTTCTTGCATCATTAACGATAACAATTTAATATATATTTCATTGTTACAGGTACCATTGTGTAACACGCTGCCGTACAGAGCCTTTTTGCCGAATAGATTTTCACACCGCAGTATGGAGGATGCTGGATTGGAAATACATCAGTTTTATCCTTTGGTGAAGGTTCAGTGTAGCCCAGCTCTAAAGCCGTTCTTATGTGCTACATATTTCCCACAATGCAGTCCAAGAGGTGGCGGAATCGAGGCATGCGCATCACTGTGTAGACAGGCAAGGCAGGGTTGTGAGGGACTTCTGAATAGATTCGGATTCCAATGGCCAGAGTCACTGAACTGTTCAACATTTTCGGAAAGTTACAGGTGTTTGACAATGGAAGATATTGGCCCAATGTAATTACATATTCATAAATAATTCCTTCTTGATTTTTGTACTATGATCATAACAAAAATAAAACTACGTATTTTTTACTTTCAATCCAATGCCATAGAATCTATCATTCTTCAAAATCTAATGTTTACATTTTATGACCCATTCTTACATATTGCAAAATTATCTATCTTACGGGAAGTTATGCATTGTGACGTCATTGTTTTCTGTGCGAAATTACGTCGTTTTCTTTGACGTCACAATCGATATCTACCCAAAGAACAGATGACTATATGATATGGAAAGTCAAGAAATTTTCTTCTTGTCGCAACAGCTGTATTTCATAATCGTTTGAAGCAATATATGTAATGGTAACATTTGTAATCCAACATGGTCATAATTTTAATTTAAGAATGAAGTGTATTTCGTGGAACGGTAATGCATCACACTGTTATACTTAATAATCCTACAGTCATATCAATATCAGATAAAGTTAAGATGTAACGGATTGCAATAAAACTTATAGCTATAGAAATCACATTTAATGGTTTGGTTCGATTTATTATATGAACGTCCTATTAACATCCAGAGTCATTTAAGGACGGCCTCCCGTGTATGTTGTGTATTGCGTGAATAACGTGCGAGGTGCTTGTGATATTTTCGTATTGCATCTTCTTTTTAAGTATAGTGGGATAACACTTCAGCATACCGCCTAAAACGCCAAGCAACACACGCCACCCGGTCATATAAAACTGACAGCGGGCGAAACATTCGTTCCACACCCTTCAAAAGATACAAAAACTACCACTTTTAGCGATAAAGGTGTGTCTCGGCCAGGGTACAAAACACAAATTCTCCCCCATTTGACAGAGATATCTACACTTCCGGTGAAGATGTGATTTCTCTGTCTTACCCGGAAGTTGTAAAACGTCGTATCTAAATAAACATTAACATTTGCAGTCCCATTGACTATCAATATCACTTTTGACCTCAACCTCGTGGTGCTGACCTAATAATCCTTGCAATCGGAAGTCCACCTGCCTTTACATATTTCGTTGATGTTTATCCGGTCAAAAGACTTTATCTAAATGGCTCTGATACAATAAATGTCCAATCTCCAATTTGATACAGTCAGTAAATAAATATTTTTATTCGTATTGAAATCACGTTTTGTAGTTTTTAACATTTTGGGGAAAATTATATGGCTAGGAAAAGAGTCATTCCCTACTTAAAGCGAAGGAAAGGGAAATAACTTCCCTCGGAGGAGATTTACAACAGTCGAACCCTGTGCAAGCCTCGGGTTAGCCAGTCGTGAATCTCCTCCTCGGGTAAAGATTTCTCTGTTCTTCCCTCAAGGTAGGAACATATACTATAAGTGTACCTTACGGGAGCGAGCACTCAACTAAAGACCAAAAGTGAGGCGTTGCCCAGAGAGACATGAGGAAGAAAGTTAGTTAGGAAGAGAAAAAAGAAAGATACAATCCTAAATTAAGTCGCCTTTTACGATCATGCAATATGGATAGCAGATATAATTAATTTAGCGGAAGTTAAACAAAGATGAACCAGTACTACTACAATTGTTGATAATATTACATGCATACATGTATCTGATACGCACTAAGATATTCTTTCATATGTGTATATGAAAGATAGGAATTTTCTAACCGAGGATTACAAAATGTTGTAAAACCCGAAGCTTGAAGAGGGTTTTACAACATTTTGTGATCCCGAGGGTAGAATATCCATATCCTTAATATCCACTTATGAAAGAGTAGTTTTCTCTCATACCTCGACGTTTTATTGCAATTTTATTACTATAACTCTCCGCCATTTTGAAATAAATTCGAAAGAAAACGCGACAGCAAGTCAATTCTATATACATGAAAATTGCGTGATATTTTCAACACAATTCCCGTTGTTTGTATCATTTACAGTAAATCAAGCCTAGTATCTAAAACAAATGTTAAAATTGTACCTTCATTTTTTTCTGACTCTGTGACGTCACGAGGCTTTATTACATGGGCAGCCATGCAATACAGCCTCATGCGACATGAGCGTATTGCCCTAGACCAGCCAGCATTACAGTTGTAGGTATGAGAGAAAATTGTAAAAATTGCTACATTTGTATTTACAAACAGATTCGTTATATTCGTTGGCAGACTACGAAAATCGCCGAGTTAATCCCGTTTTCCTAATGACAGCACAGGTTAGGGGTCACCGAATATGGGTGAATAGCTTTGTGTTTCGGATGTGTTTTCGTAAACGGCGCATTATCTTCTATATTTCTTCAGGTACATACCGCCAATTTTGTAATGATTGAATAATATATTGATGATTATACATGATTGAAGAGAAAATGTGTGAGAACTGCAGTCTTATCACAGCTGTGTTATTCCGTCTTTACATATTACACAGTAAGCTCCCTTGCGGGTACGTATCTATTGTGACGTCATTATTTTTGTGGCCACAATTCACGTCGTTTTCCCAGAGAAGTATAACGTTACGCTCGCAAACACATGACGTCACAATCAATACCTACCTGCAAGGGCAGATAACTCTGTAATATGCAATACGGAATACTGTATGAATGTTTAATATTTTAAATAAATAGATTGAAAACAGATAAATACAGTGTTATGTTGAGACAGACAGTCGATACTGATGAAATAAAAAACCATATACACAAGCCCTTCAGTAAACAAATATTCGCACATCATATTGTAAATATGTAAACGACTTTTATTTACTACTTGTATCATTGATACGGTGGATTGTGTTTGATTGAATGTATCCTGTTTTGTTGAAGATTGCTATGAGTTAAAATGCCTATAGATTTTAACCCCTAATTGACAGTAATTCTATGCTGGGTAATCTAAAAATGATAACCTTTACTCTGTTATACGTCGTAGTTAATAGTAAATGTCACTTAAGAGCGTGACAGGTATTGAAGATAGAGGAAAGAAGGGGTACGAGGAGAACGCAAACCACCTGATCAGGTGGTAGCTGCCTCCTCCAGGTTTTAAATTCGCGAGCAAGAGGTATTAGTAGAAATCTATCCAAACATTTGGACCATTCAGCCACCGCAGCCCCTATAAATATAACGTCATTTTACCCAAATTGATACCAATTCACGCAAATTTCTCTTATATGACATGTGTTGCTTGGTGTGTTTCACTTTCTTCTTTTTTGTTCAGGAGAAATGCATACAAACTTTAGTTTGGTGCTTTGTTTTTGTTATTACAGTGCTTATTTTTACTGTTAGAACGATTAACAGCATGTGTCGAAACTTTAAGTTTTGTCACATGATGCGTTCCCAAATTGATACCCAGAAAGAAAAAAATGTATAAATGTAAGAAAAATCAATATATATGGATTTTTGTGATTTTACTATATAAAGGGGATGTAGTTGCGGTTATTATACTGAGTTATATTGAATATGATAACATTTTACTGTAAAAGTGTTTTCACAACAGTACCTGCGCTAATTCAGTAGCCCCGTAAGACCACGTAATGACTTGTGTCATATTTTAATGATTTACATTCAGTTTTCTGTGGCATTCACCTAAGCCTATATTGTTCCAATATCTTATATATATATATCATAGGAAAACTATCAATTATTTTAAATATTGTTAAAAATTTCAATGTAAAAATACTACAAACAAAATGGATCAATCAAGTAACAAGATACTAGCCACATTTCTAGGGATCCACACGTCTCAGACCAAGTTATCGATTTTAAATTTATATTTCAGAGAAAATAACAGAAATAGTTGCATCAAACAAAGCATAATTATCAATAAATGATTTGGTGTCATCACTGAGAAATGAGGTAAACTTTATCAAAACAAATATTTCAGCTATTTTCTCAATTAGGGTATCAATTTGAGTACAGTATCAATTTGGGTACAATGACGTTATATGTATTACTGTGGCATTTTGAAGGATAAATGATTTGATCACCCATCTCCTAAGTAGTAGCTCTTGATTCTATCCTGACGTTCAATGATATCATAAGTGATTAAAGTTAGCATTGTGTGTTTTCTATTTGAATTTCCTGTTTGTAAAGTAATACCGTACAACATTTTTGTTTGACGGGAACAACATTTTCGCGATTTCATTGCTATGACCGCTAAAATTTGATCCGCGAAGTTTTCATAAATGGTCGAATCCTCGCGGAAATTTAAAATCGCTTAAATTCGATTTTCTCGTTCTAATATCCAATCGCAAAAAGATTGATCCGCAAAAACTAGTCGGTTAAACGTTTTACTGTCTCTTTCGGTTTTATTTACTTGGAATCCCAATCAAAGTATAAGGTTATTGAGGTGTTCATAGATTATTTTGCAATGGAGTTTTTTTTCCTTATTCATGTTTGTACATGCAATCGTATGTCATACATATAAGATATGATATCATGTTTATAAATACTATGTCTGTACATTAAAAGGTGCATTAGCTTCTATACTGTGATACTTCTCGGTGACCAAACGTAAGTAATGTTTTATCTGACAATGTATGTACATGTGTAATATATGATTAACATTGTCGACAGTAATGATAAAAGACATTTGTCTATAAGATCTGGGCCCTTTTTCGTGAACATTCCTTAAATTTAAGGAATCCTTTAACTTAAAATTCTCCATAGGGAAGCATTACAGATTTTAATGAATGCTCTTTTTTGTAATCCTTTCCTATGGGGAAATTGAGGTTAAGGAATGTTCATGAAACTGGGCCCAAATATTGACAAATATATGAGAAAAATGTCAGAATGTCACAAAAATGAATTGATGGAAACAAGATCACATTTAATTCATTCAAATTTTCTAACCTTGAAAGGTTCGAGAATTAGAAAAATGATATGGAAAAAATATATTGAGTCGAAACACTATCTAATAACAACAGTTATATATATAACGTTAACACTGAGATTGTATTTCTATGACCTCGGCCACATAATACGCCCATATGCTATAATTGTTAAGCTGAACAGGAAATACTTATGGTGAATATCCTGGCGTACTGATATTTTGAATTTTGCCTTCTATATTCGATCTTTCCTAGAAAACAGAGCAGAATACTGTGGATAAGTTCATCTCTCATATCTACAGGTGTAATACTGGCTGGTATCAGACAATACACTCGTGTCGCTTGAGACTGTATTACATGGCTACCCATGCATTTCAGCCTCGTGACGTTATAGCGACAGCAAAATTAGTATTTTCTCGGTAAAATTTTAACAGATTAAAAAAATATGCTGGTTTTGCTATGAAATATGCAAAAACGCTATTTCCGTTGAATATATCACGCAATTTCCGTGTATGGAGAATTGGCTTACAATAATTATCTATTATTTGAAAATTGCGGAATCGCATAGTAAAACTGCAACAAAACGTTGAGGTATGAGAGCAAAATACTCTTCTATAGGTGGATATGAAAGATCACAAAATGTTGTTAACCCTCAGGAAGCTTCGGGTTTTACAACATTTTGTAACACTCGGGTAGTATATGTCTATCTATCATGTCCACATTGTATGAAAGAGTCTTATTATATTGAAAAATGGGGTCAAAGGTTATCAGTGGTAAACATGATAAAGACTTAACAATTGATTTATGTGGTTCTTGATAAAGGATGATAAATCTAACTTAATCCCAACAACACATATATATATACATGTATATGATAAATTTAAAGAAAAATCCTTACGGACGAAATCTATAAGAAATAAAAACAATAACGACTGACTAGTGAGCGCTTTCGCCCCATTCAAGGGTGCTCTTCAGACTGTTTATGTGAATATATATATTTCACGTATTGTAATTGAATGTATGAATCATTCTAATTACTACTTTCTCGGTACAATTTTGACATTTTTTCAGAAACTTTGCTGTATTTACTTTTAAAAATGCTAACAATAGAATTTGCGTTGAAAATATCACGCAATTATCATGTAATGAAAAATTATTTGCATTCACATTTATTTTCGAATTCATTTAATAATGGCGGAAAGTCGTTGTAGTAAAATTGCAATTTACGCCGAAGTATGAGAGAAAAAAAACTCTAGGGATCACAAAATGTTGTAAAACCATTTTGTGACCCTCGGGTAGAATATCCCTATCCTTCATATCCACATATGAAAGAGTCTTATAATATTGAACGTCACGTGACCATGTATTATACAATGTAAATAGCGAAAAATCAAAGCATGTCTAATATTTTTTGTATATTTTTACAATCGCCATATTCATGTCAAGATCACAAATGACTCGATGTATATGCTTTTGTAAAATCAGATCCTGACAAGCTCACAATCAGTGGCAGTGCATGCTATAAACACTAGTAAACCTAATGTTATTGTTATTTAATTAATCTTCCAACCCTTATGGAGCTTTTTTCCTGAAGTAACCAGTGTCATCTAAATTCGAGTGTACCATGTTGACAGACAACATATCATCCACACCAACGGTGTCATTATTAAAACCACAACGTGGTACACAGGGTAAGAGAAAAAAAAGAACCCTTCACTCTCTTTGTTGTGAGACAGGCCTCGTTTTCGATAACTTATACAGTGTGAACAATTCTATCAACCTCATCATAACCGGAAGTGTGAATATCTCTGTTAAGAAAAAGCCAGGTGTTCAGAAAGAGTTAGCGGTCTCTGATTTTATTCTATAACTGTAATGCGGGAACCAAACATGGAATTTATATTCAAATTAGTACTACTAATATTGCTTATATAAATGATAATTAATTATCTAGGTAAAATTGAAGGTCTTCGGTTTTTAAACTTTATCCTTTGCACCCGAGACAGGTACGATGGCCTCCAACGAAATCCCACTGCCAAAGGTGAGTATTTATCTTTCATAATCGATAACAAACTAAGATACATGCAACCAGTTTCAATGGATATTAACACAAGTACGTGTAAAATATCTCTAGGCGACTATAATATTACATTACTGACAATTTCTTATATTACTTTATCAAGCATTAGTGTCTGTGTTTCTAAATGTACAACAATACGTCTACCATGTTAGGTACTGGGTAATAGGAAGGAAGATGAGTAATTGCAGTTTCAGTTCCTTTTTATAATAGATTGTTCTTTAATGAAGGCGTTCCTAGCGTTGTGGGTTGAAGATATTTTCTTAAAAATAGTTACTTTAAATGCCAACCACTGTGATTAAAAAGGATGTAATTATCTATAAAAATGTAGTATACTATTTATATTGTCCTGTACAGTAGCTGTATTAACTACAAAGTCCCCTTCCCCCGAAAAGAGATGCACAAGCAAGCACATCCGGCAACAAATGAAATGATATTAAATTAGACCAAATAACTAGTTCATATTTGGTTGCTTAGCTTTGTCTTATTGATATTCAGTATGTCAAACAGAATATTAAAGAGGTAATAATTTCTCACCCCATTTTCGCTCACAGGTATTTAAAGACCCAGTTCATGGAGAGATAGAACTTCATCCTCTTTGTGTTAAAATCATCGATACTCCGGAGTTCCAGAGATTGCGTTACATCAAGCAATTGGGAGGATGTTGCTATCTCTATCACGGCGCCACTCACACTCGCTTCGAACACTGTATTGGGTATGTCTGTTTTCTTGGCGTTTAAGGAACATGGCTAGCGCGTGGTACAGGTAACCCAACATTTAGCATTTATTCCGTTCTCAAAAGTAATAAATGTCTGCGTCAAAAAAACGTAATTTTCTCTATAACACGATAACACAAACATGACGTTAAAATCAATACCGCCCAAAAGTGACGATAAGGTTATATAAATACAGAATAGCTTCGGACTCCTGCAAAAAAAATATGAAAAAAATTGACAGTTATCTTTATCTCTGTATACTACGGCTTCCCTCAATCATACTTTTAATATTATACAAACTAGCGCTTTTGTAAACGGCCATGAGTATTACTGAACGTTATCCAAATCACATGAATATACCGCAGTCTCCCAAAACACACACCACACTTTTCATTCACATTACACATGTTTATTAATTAAAGACACACACAAATGTACACTTACACTGCCTACACTACATCAATGTGTATCTAAATGTTTCGATAATTAAGTGATTGGTTATATCTACAGAGTATGCCACCTAGCGGGTAAATTAGTCGAGGCTGTAACAAAGCGTCTGGAAGACGAGAGCACTGATAAAGATAAGGGCCTTGTATCCGATAAGGAAAAACTATGTGTGAAAATAGCAGGGCTTTGTCACGACTTGGGTAAGTTACGTGAACCCTTGACAACGTTTACTTTCTTCCCTTTTAAATTGTGGCTGATGTCGTCCTTTTTTTCCTTTTTTGTGACTTAAATGCAAAAAAAAAGATAGAAAAACTTATAAAAAATCTTGTTTCTCTCCTTTCATTCTGCCCACTTGAAGTATCGTGCATATTAATAGTACATATCTAATATGATGAAAACATTTAGGTCAGATTTTGTAGTACTTTTTTTACTTGATGAATAACAAATACTCGTCATTATCGGCTGCAAAGTGTTGCTATCTGTGCTTGATATTCAAACGCAGGGCGTCATCAGTACATTTTAAAGTAAGATTTACAGGTAAATTACAAAGCTCCGTTGTAACTACTTATTCTGGTAGCCGCTGGCGTATATTTGTAGTTTTTACTTGTAAATAAGGTAATAATTAGTTTCATTATATGGGGATAAATATACAAAATCATAACCAAGGAATAAGAAGAAAACTTCCAAATTCTTTAAAACCCTTCTTCTAGCGTAGGAATAAAAGGGTTTGGTCCATATTATTTTTTTTGCACCATCCTTATCTAAACGGTTTTTGATTTTGTAAACACTAATGGTCTAGTCAACCAAGAGTCATATATGCAGGGCCCAAGAAAGTAAATAGAGGAAATTCTTAGAAATCCTCAGTCTATATTTTTTTACTTTAATTTCATATGTTTACTTAATAATATGCCTCATAATGAATAAATCTGCCACATTGCATTGTTGTTTGTGCATTCTTAGGCCATGGACCATATTCCCACATGTTTGAAAATGTTGTCAACGAAGATCGGAAAAAGAAAGGACAAGACAAATGGACGGTAGGACTTTTCATATTTATTCTAAATTGAACAAGTATAATGATGACTAAGAATTGACTTTGTAAAGGTTAAAAGCTATAAGGCTTCTCCACTGCATTACCTCTAATGACACCAAATGCGTATGTCAAGACTATGTTGGTGAATACCGCCTTGTTAGGGATTTCTTTTAAAGTTTCATAACGGTACCTGTGTAAAGTTTTATGATATTTCGTGCACAATGAACATTTAGTACAAATGCGAAATGTTTTTGCTTGGATTATCAATGATTTCAATATGAAAATCCCCTTCGATATCAATCTAGGTTTTAGAATCATTAAACAATATATTTTGTGTCTGCTTGACACCTCTCCGTAAGTGAAATGTCAAGATGTAGAATTATATCCCATTCAGAGTTATTTTTGCAACTCTGCTTTGAAGGTATGTTTCGTTCCCAATCATGAATTGGATTCCAAGGACACTTTTGCTCCTTTGGAATTTATAATTTCCTCATCGTAAATATCACTGAAAATAGGTTATTTCAATATTAAAATCTTAATTTGATATCCACAAGAATAAAAATTCTGGGAATTCTTTTGGGGGGATCGTTGTGTGTAACTAATGATTAATCATCAGAATAACAGCATGTTAAATCCATTCTGATTCGATAGCCATGTACCTATCGTATAGCAAATGGAATGCACGTATGCCTACTTATAAACCTTACCTGTATGTATTCGTTAGACCATAAAATAAGCACGACTTACCTGTGTAAGCAATAAAATTCTATTCAACTATCCGCCAGTTGGATAGTTGAATTATTGCAATGTTTGATGAGGTTCGAAAGAGGGTAGGATTTTTTTTAAGTTGAATATACCACTCGTTCGTATCGAATAGGCCAGAGAAAACACCCCATATCGGGCCTCCTCTGGCCTATTCTACACCCACTCGTGGTTTATCATATACTTAGACACTTGGTTTCCGAGGATGGCGTCCCCGATGCGATCGCGCCAACTTTGTCAGAGAACCGTTTGATTTGAATTCATTATTCAAATATGTTTTCAATGAAATGTAACATAACTTTTATTTTTTATCAAAGCATGAGCATGCGTCACAGGAACTTGTTGTCATAATATATGAAAGATTAAAGGACGACTTTAAGGTAAATACTGATTTCAAAAATAATTTTTCTTAAAACACTTTGCACCTTTTCATATTTTCACCAATGGTCAATGAGATGAAAGGAATGGATTCCGAAACTAAATGTGAATATTATAAACGTACGTATTTGGGGTTGTCTACGTCGGTACGCATGAATATTAACATGTGCTACTTAAGTATAATATTCAATACACATTTATTTTTATTTGATTTGATTAGAGAATGTAGTAAGCCAAAAGATAATTCTTTTTATTTTGGTAGATAAAAGAATAAAAATATTAAGTTCCCTTACGATATATATATATGTATTTGATTACTTCATGTTTCATTTTGATTTCATTTTTATCAAAGACAAATCATGATTTGATGTAAGCGTATTGAAAACATAATTTGATAGCTTCACACTATACAGGTATATATCATTGATGATTTAGATTAATTCAGACGATATCATTCTATTATTTGATCATGCAAACAGTCTTTTGGTTTGGATGAAAAGGATATCGACTTCATCAAAGAATTGATATATCCGCCGAGAGACCACTTAAAGGTAAAATTAAAATAAACTCTCTTTTCTCAATCATTTTGATTTTTGTATTAATGTTATAGATTTTCATAGGGAACATGACATTTCCACAGTTAATAGTTTGTTATGCTGTCCATTTCCCTTGGTGTACATGATTAGCGTTTAGAACGGTTTGTAAAGCAAGACAAAAATGTATTTGTGAAAATGAAAACTGGTGGTAACCATCTTTAACGAAGATAACAGCATGCTTGAGTTTAGTTTGAACATGTTTTATTGTAAATACATGAGAAAATGATTGGACACAAGTTATTTCATTTTATATACTGAGCGCCGTTGAAAGCGCAACACTTTTTAAGTGAATACGTTTTTTTATATAATTCTGGTTTATATCGACAAAATTAGTAATATACAATCTTGAACACCTGTTCCATGTAGCCAATAATGATTCCATGACTAAATTCGCCCCCGGGGCGTGAAGCGGCCAATTGTCAAAAACGTATCACACGTGTCTAGTCTCTGGTGATCGCAACGTTATTTTTCGACTCTGAGCTTTTGAAAATGCCGCTTAGTTTGGAAAACGATGTCACGACTTATGGACAACCAACTTCGCGCAGTTAGGGGTATGTTAGCAGATGGATTTTCTCGGCTGTTCGCCATCCAAAGATTGTCACAGCGTTACGAAAAAACTGCTTCCTTGAACGATAGACAGTGTCCTAGGAGGCAACACCTTACGCTGTACACTTTAAGTGTATGCAATATTTACAAATAGCTATTATTATACCTAATGTTTATATAGAGGATCTATGATTAGTTGAAATACATCACATAGTCGAAAAAATAAAACATTGTATTTTCATTGGAAGTGTACCCGTGTTGGCCGCCCATCTTTCACACGGAGTTACATGTATCTCCCATTCCGATTGTACAGCAATTTTTCACTCATCACGAATTTAAGTAATATTTACCCCAGAGTAGGGAATCGCAAATTTTCGGTAAAATAAACAATTCATGTCTCCCAGTGACAGTGTGATATAAAGATTTATTTACCCTCAAATGTAATGTTTCCCTCGAGGAAGCCCTCGGTAACTATTACATCTTCGGGTAAAGAGATAAACTGCAACTTATTTGATATTATCAATACTAGTTGAAGAAATGAATAATTTTGTAAATTAACATCATTTTTAAGAGTTCCATTAATGTGTGTTCTGAGTATTTGTCAAGTGGATACCGCTTATGATGAAACAAACACATTTGATGTAGAAACGAACAAAATGCGTCATTTATATGGTTGATTTCATTCTCGAGCATAGATATAGGATAAAATCTATATCCTAAAATAATTCATCATGTTTCAAAGAAAATATTTAGAATATTTCATTTAGTCCAAAGAAAAAAACCAACAGAATATTGTTTTCATGTCATTTTTTTCGCATTTAACATTTAACATCTTAAACTGTATCTACAGAATGTAAGTGAAGGCGATGATGAAGACAAAAAGAAGAAGTTCTTTCTGTATGAGGTATTTACGTTTATACTCACTTGATAAAGTGCCATGTTTATGAAATGATAAACAAATGCAATGGAATTTCGTTAATTTGAATAATTTGCCATTTTACTCTGTATCAACGTTACCTTAGCACGAATACTCTGGTATAACTCGAGATCATGTACCCCTCTTATCAATCTGGACATTGAAAATATCAAAGAACCAAAATCAACGTACTATTAATGTGGTTCTAATGGTCCTCCTCCAAACACTTCGCCACCAAAGTAACTACAACTTTATTTGTAAATAATAAATATGTGCATTGTAATTGAATCCTATTTAGCAGTAGAATCTTAAATATGACAAGTCAAACTATGTTCCGAAACCCTACAAAGTGGTCTTATTATGCATGTGGTCAAATATACAGAGTTACTCCCTATAACAGGGTTTATTGTATTCGGTACCAATGTCAATCTTATCAAAATTAGACTCATATTTCCGCTTCACTACGATTCTCTACGATCAGCTTGTATTGGGCGTATTTTAGAGCATCGTTGTGGAGCGGAATTACACGTTTAATTTTAATTATATTGAGGCATATCGTAGAGCATCGTAGTGGAGCGAAATTACAAGTTAAATTATATTTTTCTCATATTGACAGATTGTTGCCAATAAAACCTGTGGTGTTGACGTTGATAAGTGGGACTACTTTGCCCGTGATGCCCTGTACCTAGGTGTCAAGAATGGATTTGATCACGACAGACTGATTTCTTCTGCTCGCGCATGTTATGATGACAAAGGTGTGAGGCATGTGGCATACAGAGATAAGGTAAGGCATTAATGCTATATCAACTTATGCAGAAAATTCAATGACATCGAATGATTCATTTCTGTTGAGGATTTTTTTTTATTGTATTCCCATTCTCACTGCAAACTATCGAGGACATTACAGTAAATTCGTTTATAACGAACTATAACTGCGTAATTAATACTTTATACTAGTAGTCCGTTGTATAGATAGAACAGATGGCTATGGATATTGTCTTAAATTTATTATAATCATTTCCTTCCCACACAACGACTCTGACAGAAACATAAAAGTCTATAAACAAATAAACAAACCTTGGTCTTATTACTAGAAAATATGATGATATATTAACTATTATAAGTATAATATCAAACATACAAACATACAATTTCATTTAAAAAAGCAATAAAAGCCTTTGTTGATAGGCGATTCGTAATATAAGTGTAATATGTTTCGGGTAAATAAACCTTCAAATCACCTTGTCACCGGGTCCATAAATGTGTAATAATTTGTTTAATGTAGGATATCAGTACTCTGTATGAGATGTTTCACCTAAGATACTCCCTCCACAGAATGGCTTATCAGCATAAAGTCACAAAAGCTGCTGATTTGATGTGAGTACATAGTAGTTCTGAAGATGTTTAGCTTTTATTCAGATATCAGATGAAGATGTGAAAATTTTATGGT
Organism: Argopecten irradians irradians; assembly: GCA_004382745.1. Lineage (NCBI taxonomy): Eukaryota > Metazoa > Mollusca > Bivalvia > Pectinida > Pectinidae > Argopecten > Argopecten irradians. The sequence goes on along the minus strand of SAYR01077550.1, from coordinate 68,300 downwards.
AATGACATCATGGGACGAAACCATTCCATGTGGAATTCGATATGAGAAAAGTCTATAAAATGTTACAAATGTCCAAGATCTGAACATTTAAACGACAGGTTTTGCTTACTAGATTGACTTTTAACTTCTCATAACGCAAAGAGGCCTGAAACCGAAACCGACGTTAATGTACTGGAAAGAAATGCTACCACATTTGGCTTTTGTTCATATGAATGAACTTAACCTTTATTTAAATGTCTAGAATGTTAAATATGCACTAAGATAGTGTTAATGTGTCGGGGGACTTAAATCATCTGCCATCCTGTGTTCGCAACACAGAGAGACCCCAAAAACTGTAACATGCCTGGGTGAAGGGTTTGTGTTTTTTCCTCAAATTAATGACCCTACCTTTACTGAGAATCAAAGGGCAAAGTTAAATGATATTCTTTAATAAAAATATGAGTAACTGTATGGACCCAATGTACAATGTCATGTGTAGCATGTTGCAATAAAATACATCAGTGTTGAACACATACGCCTCTACAGACGTTTTTAGATTCTTCTAGATCAAAGGCCAGACTAGTCAAATTTGAAATTTCAGGGGTGAAAGAGTAATTGAATCCATAGAAGGTTGGCATATATGGCTACGTAAAAAATATTTTAAACTCAAAGTTGCCAAAGTGTCAAATATACATTGTATCAATACATCTTTAGATTTGTTTAAATTACTTTAGATATCTCTTTTGTGTCTGACATATGACGTAGGAAAACATCTGCTAAATGTAGTCAAATGATGGTCCTTGACCTATATAAGGATCAAAGTTATCTAATATGCAAATATAATATTGTTGACACAATTTCTCGATACTCTTGGGGTTTTTCATAATAATGCATATCTAACACTTTTATTCATGTTCTGATACCTTGACCAGGATCTTGGACGCCATGCAGAAGGCAGACGATATCGTGATTAAAGCAGATGATGGGTAAGACTTTTGGTTATCTCCACGCATGGTCATTCTGATTTCAACAACTTTTTTATTGAAATCATATTCATTAAATGGTTTGGACATCAGGCTACACCTATCTAAATCCATTCAATTATCAATTTACATATGCATTAAAAATTATTACAGTAATATGTATATACAAATAGATATTGATTGCATAGTAGTTAAAGAGAGATACCACAAACATCACAGTTATGTTTTACTGAAAAATGTCATAGTATTAAAGCATTGTGTTATATGGAATTACAGCATTGCAAATTTACTGACTAACAGTCATGCATATAGTCCAGGAGTTTCAGGGTATAAAGTACCGATAAGTGAATGCAATTAAATTGCAATAGCTCAAATACTCTGTATCAATGTAACCTTTGATCGAATATTCTGGTAACTCGAGGTCAGGTAACCCTCTTATATCGTGTTAAAATGTTCTAACTGTATATCATTGAATCTGGACATTGATTAAGAATTCAAATTAAAAATAAAATAATACGTTTAAGTTATTAAGGTGATTATGATTTAAAACCATGAAAAATATATTTTCTATGTTATCATTTTATCAGATTTTAGTAAATTGTTAAAATAGGAAAGCTCTGTGTTCCAATTTTGTTTTAATATTCTATCATCATAAATAAAATGGATCGATGTAGCTACAAAACGAAATATTGCATGTTTGGTGGCTATTATAACTAGTAATCTTTTGACAAATTTACCAGTACAAATTAGTTAATGATATCCTCTCTGAGAACAGGATCAAAATCATAACATTAGGTTGTTTAGCACAAACTATTAAATTCAGTTTTGCCGAGGCGAACATGCCTTAAATTTAAGGAATCCCTTAACTTAAAAGTTTTCCATATGAAAGTATTACAAGGAAGCCTCCTTAACTTAATATTTTTCCTTAATTTCTGTAATGCCTTTTATGGGGAATATTATGTTAAGGGATCCCTTAAAGTTGAGGAATGTTCTTGAAACTGGACACAGGTCAAATAACAAAAACTTGCTAGTGGACCCAATGTTGATTATTGTTTTATGATTAGGAATGTCAAGAAGATATCTGAGACCCCGGATGACTTGGGAACTTACGTTAACCTCAACGATAACGTGATATTCAAGATAAAGGAACAGACAGGCAACGCCGAGGCCAAGGAACTAGTAAACAGATTGCTTCGACGAGATCTTTATAAGTGTCTTGGAAAGAAAATCATAGGGGTATGGTATTATTTAGATAATGTAAACCATCTTAACATCCTGTGTGTAGTTCCTTTCCTTAGCAACTACAGAATAACTATGTGAAACAGTTAGAGAAAAATGGATCTACAAAAAACCGTAATATCTAATATGATATTTTTGGTACATCAACACATCTATTGTTTCAGTTTTCAGGAAGGATCTTGAATTTATAACATGTGGCTATATATATGCAAATAAAAAAGGTTGTATAAACCAATATATACTTTATTTCTACCTTAAACTGTTTTATTTTTACTTTCCTTGTTGCTTTATCTTATTTCTTCATTTAAAACATGGCTACGATGTTATCTTTTGTTGTCACCAATGCTTTATTTGGGCTTTTGTTACTTATTCTGTTTGCAGATTAGAACATCTTTCACTGTAAATTAGTTTACCTGGAGTCGCCGGTTAGTTTCATTGAATCTGCCGGTCCATGTAAACTAATGTACAGTGAAAGGTAAAGAACAACAAAGTACACTAGTACATGCGACATTGTGAAATCTACATAGATATATATAACACATAAATCCATTTTAATTCAACTACATGTACATAAAAGTTATACAATTCAGTAATGCATGCATATTATTACATATTTGCTGTTTTATATCAATTCATAGATCCAAATACATCAACTACAACGCAAAAAATACTCCTGTGATGAAAATCGATTTTTTTAGTATTTCGACAACACAATTACTCCTACAAGGATGTTATAATTTGAAACAGACACATGCATTTTCTTTCTTTGAAAATTGAATGCTTTCAGTATAATTCCATATCCCCAAAATTTCACAATGTATGGCCCTAATCCTTGAACAAAGGCTACTGTGACTGAAATTTTACATGTACTTTATGGAAATTACAATTAAATCCACGTTTCCCATATTAAATACTTTTGATATAGTTGCTTATCCAAGAATCAAACAATGCCTAATGAACACAATTAAACATTAAGGAGATAGATCCCCATCTCGTGAATACATTCTATTGATCACAGTGCCGTTCTCATTATAGTTTCCTTTAGAGCGTACTAAACCTTAAAGCCCCAATACCCGTATCTGTCTTATTTTTTCATGATTTAGAAGAAAGTTGGAAAACAAATCCTGTTGTAAATCCTGCAAAGACGGGACTGAATCGAAGTCAAGATGAGCGATAATGATTCGGAAACTTTTGATAAAAATCAAATAAATATTGCACATCGCTAGGTGGGTCCCATTTAGTCTAACAAACCGAAGTCAGCCGACATTGTAAAGTCGTTACCCATAACGTCATGTGACTACCGTAACTACGTAACATCCGAGAACGGGTCATGAACTTTCCGAGTTCCGTTCGGCAATAATCGTAACGTGTATGCCGACCAGTTTATAATGAAGGCATATTTACAAGTATCGACTTTCAACAACTGCTGTTCCAAAGTAATTAAGAAATCATTATAAATATTCTTTGATTAACTTGATTTCAACTACATCTTCAAATACTTACAATATCGGGATCGAATATAACTTTACTTTTTGGTGATAGTTTTGTATAGTGTGGCTTTAATATCCTGGTTTTAAACAGGACCAATTTCGTAATGATATATTCAAAATTAAGTAAAACAATATGTTTCCATGGTAATCCCCCAATTTGTGTGGATTTCTTACGAGCTATATCCAAGTAAATGATCTGCTACATCCCCTAATTGTTTGATAAAGATCTCCACTGTCTACCATGTTGCTTCTTGTACTGCTCCACTCAGAATAAGGTGAACTCATTGCTGCATTCGGTATATTAAAGTTATTTCCTCTTAAGTGTAGGTATATATATTCTTACGTGTTTGAGCGTATTATCAAATTTTGCTAAACAAAAGACGTAACCCTCGCTTGCAAAAAAATGACGTCACAATCAATACCTTTCAGCGAAGACAGAAAATCCTGAAATATGCAAATACGGAGTGTAACCTCGCAATATTTACATATAACTGTATATATATATTCCACAGAAGACGCCTGTGAAGGCAGAAAGGCCTTGCTACGAAGTCTTGAGATTTTTTTTCTCTTTTGATAATATATATACCTTCGCAAGGAACCGCTCTGATACGGCGAAAATGTTAAAGAATCTAAAATTGAAACACTCCAAGCAAAAAATGTCATATAAGAAATCTGCATGTATTGGTATCAATTTGGGTACAATGACGTTATCGTTGAATTTTATTTATTTTACATATTTTTCCATCCGTAAGAAACATTTTAAAGTTATTATCATTATATACATGTATATTAAATATGTAAAAGTTTTGACTTTTGATGGATTTGATGGAATATATTATATAACTACAGGATGAAGAAACGGAAGATGACATAGTTAATCAAGTTCTAAGTGAGAATGAAAACGAGGGAGAGAGCCTGAGGAGCCATGTGGGAGTGTTTGTAAGTCTTCTCATTGCTTAACAAATCCACCATAGTTACGATAGAATTGGAAATGATGCGTTCATAATTCAGCTCATGCTAAACCATTACATACATCAATGATACTTTGTATAACATACATAATCGTAGAACATCCATCAATGATACTTTGTATAACATACATAATCGTAGAACATCCATCAATGATATTCGTTATGACATGCATAATCTCTAGATCATCCATCATATTTTTATGACATACATAATCATTAGAACATCTATTAATGATTGTATATTTTGTATTTTGTATATTTACATATTGCTCTTCTTTGGGATAGTAAAACGAGTCTGTATTCATATCACTGTAAGTCGGGTCAGGTAACATAGCAACGTCATACATGTATGAATACAAACCCTGAGCAGGATCGGACTACTTCTAGTTCACGCTTTGATAAGACTTTGCGTCAATCTAAATCTAATCACTTTAATCACTTTGTTTAAATTTGCTTTGAATTCATGATAAACTAAAGGACGTTTTCGGTCTAACATTGGTCTCAAGACTGATCCTTATGCGGCACAGACAAATATTATGATTGTCAGAAGGCCTGCTTAGAAGACAGTACAAAACGCGCTACATGGAATAGACCTATGTCTGTATCCAATTGCGTTCATACCACCTTTACCGCACTCAAAACACTGTTCAATCGCTGTCAGTATGTACATAATCGTTAGAGCATACATCTTTGATATTTTTTGTATGACGCGGGGGGGGGGGGGGGGGAGCAGGGGGGGCAAACATGTCTTTTTGCCCCCCATTTTCGCCGACTGAAATTTTCTAAAAATGTTTATTTGAAAGAAAAAAGTGTCCTCCTGCACATTTTTCGTACTTCATTCTAGAAAATTTTCCGCTGCGCGGCGTATTTCCTAAAACGTTCAAGCACATAATGTCAAACCTTAAATAGGCCTAGTCAAAATTCAATACACAGGATTTTATGTACTACCTAAATAATTATCTTAAAAGATCAATTTGTTTATGTCTTAGCGAGACAATATTAATTCATTTTTATGTTACACAACCATGTGCCGATGGTGTGAAGCCGGTGTATTCAGATCGAGTAGGGTTGCATAATGTTTTGACGACACAATTATCATTTTTAAATGCAAGCAGCTTTAAATAGAAAAATTACCACGTTAAGAACGCTTTATAATCATTAAAATACATCGTAAAACTCATCTCAGCCATTCTAAACCGTAATTTTTTCCGGGGTAGACACCCGGACCCCCCAAACACCAAAATATCGCGCTTTCGGGCGCTCGCAAATTCATTAAAACTCATTTGAGCTATTCTAAATCGTAATATTTTTCCTAGAGGAGGCCCCGGACCCCCCAAACACCAAAATCTCGCGCTTTCGGGCGCTCGCAAAATCATCAAAATACATTGTAAAACTCATCTCAGCCATTCTAAATTACTATATTTTTTTCCGGGGGTCACCCTCAGACACCTAAAACACTAAAATCTCGCGCCTTCGGCGCTCACACGCTAATCTGGCCAATTTGCGTATTCGTTAATATCCTTTTATAGCGACCCCACTGTCTATAAATGTGTACAAGGATTAAATTTACTGATATATGAAAAATGTACATAAAAAATATATAGTTGGGAGTTGAATTAATCTCCTCCTGTACGTGCGGCGGCGGGGGGGGGGTGTTACAAAATATTGAGGACCTTTGCCCCCCATTACGTTTCATCTTCCTACGCCACTGATGACATACATAATAAGTTAAGCATACATATAATGGTATTTTTGTTCGACATATATAATCGTTAGAACATACATCTATGGTATTATTGTATGACATATATAATCGTTACAGCATACATCTATGGTATTTTTGCATGACACATAATCATTACAGATTACATCTATGACATTTTTTGTATGACAAACATAATCGTTACATCATACATATATGATATTTTTGTAAGACAAACATAATCGTTAGAACATAAGTCAGTGACACTGTTTGTATGACACAATCGTTAGATTGTAGATAGCAAAAAGGTGATAATGTCGGTCAAGAGTGTAAATCAAACGTTGATTAATTTCATTTTTCAGTTTGCTTCCTTCGATTACGGCAGCAAGGACAAAAATCCAGTTCTCGAGGCATATTTCTACGGCAAAAAGGATATGAAGAATGCCGTCCATAAAAAGGAGGTAAATTACATTATTTATATTATTATTATTATATATATTCCTCATTGCGAAAGCAAGTTAAATTATAGACACATTAATACAGATGCGTAAGGGTCTCACAACACACACAAAAAAAACCCCAAAAAAACGTTGAATTAGCATGGTCAATTTTTTCAGCTAAATCTGATTTATTCATATGGTAAAAAAAAGGTAGTCATTTACTCTATCATGCTACAAGCCAATCTCGACACTCCAGGAGTTACAATCACTGTAGTTAAGACCACCCCTCGACTATGTAATAGTAAAACTAAAGGCTAATTTGCTACACCACAATTAAATCCATCTTATAACGGTACATTTTATGAGTTTGAAGTTGCGCGTCGCACTCTATAAATTTTCTTCAGGCCTATGATTGGTCAGTATTTTTTTCCTGAACTGCTTTCAGGGTTACTATGACGTAGTGAAGAGGTAGATAGAACGACAGTGATAGTAACCCCTGGGGTATCGGGTATGGCTACAATTCTAGCTTCCTTAGCCACCTACGTATCGAGGGTAGTTCAGTATCATATCGTACTACTCCGACATAAATGGAATGAAAGGTTATTCATTTAATTTTCCTTAGTATCAATTTAATTCTGAATGGCACTGATGCAATAGAAAGCACAAATATATATTAAATATGTGTTATACATTCTCAAAACAGAGATCTTTTTCAATATTCGAATTCATGTGTTTAATCAAATTTTGACTGTCTTACGATTACTGGGAAGAGAATGAGAGGTTTGCCAAATACCTCATTGCGTATAAACTTTATGTTAGGGACACAAATTTATAATAAAATGCGTAATACTATAGTAAGTACCCATACTAAATTGATGTGTTAATATAAGAACGATTTAATTTCGCGGATAATTTTATTTCCGTGAAAATGGACAAAATGGAAATAAAAATTTGTTTGACTGACACTGTTATAGAAGAGACGATAATTTTAACGTTTGAAACTCTCTAAGTAAAACGAGTTTCCATATCTGGTCCTACGACACCAATTGCGAAGAGGGTCATCTCACGATTTTACCATTTTGCAAATCTGTTACGTGAAAGTTGCCCAGTTGTATTTAATTCCGGGCCATAAATTGACCAAAATTTTCAAACAAAATCACTCTTGATTATCTGATATTTGTCCCTTGCTTGGATAAAGAGCTATCAAATTTGTTGAAATGCATGAACTTGATCTTCATTCAAGTTCATGGGGGTCAAAAAGACTAAAATCGTTAAACGACTTCTATTCAAGAACCAAAAGGCCCACTATACTCATATTGGGCCTATAGCATGATGGGATAAAGGGCTACAAAGTTTGTTCAAATGAAAGACCTTGACATTCATTCAAGGTTATTGGGGTCAAATAGGCTAAAATCGTTAAACGACTTCGATCATTCTTCTCAATAACCAAAAGGCTCAGGATACTCATATTGGGCCTGCAGCATGCTGGGATGAAGGGCTACCCAATTTGTTCAAATGAAGGACCTTAAACATCATTCAAGGTCACAGGGGTCCAAATGGCTAAAATCTTTAAATAACTTCTTGTCAATCATTAAGAGGCCTAGAGACCTGATATTGGGCCTTTGACATGCTGGGATGAAGGGCTACGAAATTTGTTCAAATGAATAACATTGATCTTCAATTAAGGTCACAGTGGTCAAATAGAATAAAACAAATAGAATAAAATCTTTAAACGACTATGTTGTATTGTAGTGACAGTCAGATGACCGTTAAGGCCATGGACCTCTTGCTTTGCCTTTGTGTATGAGCTTAGATAACTCTACCAATGTGCATTCAACCACGACAAATCCAAAATAGACAATGGCAACATAGAATTACCTTTGCCTGTGTTTTATGTCATGAATAGTATTCATGAACGGAATGCATGAAGCATGCTTTTGGGTTGAACAACTATCTGTAAATTCATTTTCACCATGTTCGCCAACAGTGATCGAAGGATATTACTATTTCAATTTAAGCGATATATTAAGGTGGCTTTAGTGTCTTTTTATTACTAAAAGGATATTTCAATGACATATGAAACTAGACTTGCAATTTAGGCGTTTGCTTGAAAGCGATTTTCAGGCCAGTTCAAAACAGTCGGTGCCCCCATGCTAGAACTTTCATTGAATTTAGAGGATTTAAAATTTCGACTTCTCCATGGACAATTTTGTATTTATTTATACCATGTGCAATTTCATTCAACAAGCCAATGGGGTTTAGGTGAAATTCTGAAATATTGTTGAAACAACACCAAAATAAGTGTAAAACTACATTGTAGATGATTTTGAAATTAAAAATCAAAAGTGGTGTACAAAAACAACAACGTTTCAGAAAGCGGAAATTGCAATTAATGCTGTAAGTAACTGTTAAATGGCGAAATCACAATAAGGAGGAAAACTCTGGGATATATACAGAAATTCTTTGGATGTGTTTAATTCCGCATCAATAGAAGATTGTATCGTAATTTTGATAAAAAAAATAATGGAATATTCCGGCAAGTTGTGTGTTGTGTGCTAACATAACTATGGGATTATGTGCAGAGACAAATACTCACCCGTATTGTGTAACTCTCCCCTTATGCTACCTTTTACTGTCTTACATGTATAAGTGACTGTCTCATATTAGAATCACATATAAGACAGTAAAAGGTAATATATAGGACAGTTACAGGTAATGGTCCGATAATCTGGGAGTTAAAGTACAGAAATAACAATATAGTAGATGACATCACAACTATGTTTTAATTATCTGTTTCATATTTTATATATTGTACGATTGTTCTAGGGCGAGGTCTCACAAATGATGTTACCAAAGAAGTTCAATGAAAAAGTTGCAAGAGTGTATTGCAAGTCGACCGATCCCGAACATGTGGAAAAGCTGCGAAAAATGGTTAATGAGTGGAGGAAGTGACTTGATTTTGCATCCGAACTTTTCCTAGATAGACGTATCGCTGTAGCAATTTAAAAGTCGATTCAATAGCCCGTTTTTCATACCATTACTCACTTTGTTGATTGGCTCAGAAATTTTTGGAATATGTGTTGATTAATGAAAAAATTGCAGTGTAATTAACATTTATCAATTAAGTGTGTTTCCTCAATCAACTCATTATTCTGCCTTTGGATCAAGATGTTTATTTGAATAACTCTATCAAAGTTTTGGACTCTAATGACGTAAATCTGTTTAGCAATGTCTAATCAATGACCACTTTGATACCTTCTTCGTGATGCGTATTTTGTATCATGATCATTATTTAAATAATGTGAAATCAAAATCAAAGACAAATCAAAGATTACTGATAGTTCATAAACAAGAAAGACAATGTAGTGCACGCACCTGTTTATATACATTTAATTATCATTTATCCAAGGACTTTATTAAAAAAAATCTGAAAATTACGGAAACAAATATGATTTTTAATGTGCTATATACGTATTCGCCATTTTGAATGATATGAGCTTGAAATCTTGATCATTATATATCGTACATATTTATATCGTAAATTTAGTTTTTGACCTTTAACCTGATAACGACCTTGACAAAATATGTGTTAATAAATAAAAAAAAAAGTTGATTTTTTTATGTCTGTGATCTTGACATTGAACTTTGACGTACAAATAGATCGTACGTTTCTTTAACTCATAAACAACTATAAATAACCTGTCTAAAGTTGGGCGTCGTAGCTTAATTATTTCATTCGTGAGCTACTGTGTAGACTGTTATAAAAGTTTGAAATAATAAAGAAAACATATTTATGATAACAGAACGAAATCAATAGGAATGTCCATCCGGTAAATGGTACATTATGTAAAAATATAACCTAGATGTGTACTACGGAATACGGTATAATATATCTCTTCTTACTTATCAGTATGTTGTAAAAATTAACTTTGTTGTGTTATAATAATGGATATTTTAGTTTTTAATCACAGTTGTTCGTTATAAATGTACTAACTTATGATGGTTTCGTCAACGTTTTGAATACTAGTTAATGCACAATTTTAATTTACCTGCAAGCAATGAAATAAAATTATATTTTGCACGATTTAGACGTTGATAATTTATTTTTAAAATCAAGAAGATTCCATGCATTCTAATTGTAATACTTTTTTTAGTAATGGATATACACGTATGAACAATCTATGTTCACAGCATCATCATCCGACTAAAAGAAAACTTTTCATTTAACTATTTCGTATGCAGCAGATGTTAACTATTCCAGAACACATGGTCTTATATTCGAAACTCTTTTTGAGATCCTAAAGAAACTTTTCGTCAGATTTTGATTTTTTAAAGATTACATCGCCATCTACTGATTTATTATGCAAGGAATCTTGATGATTTTGATCCCTTCATCGGACAATGAATGACATTTGACACCTTCATCGGTCACTTGTTGTCATGTGACGCCTTCATTGGTCAATGAATGACATTTGACACCTTCATCGGTCATTGGTTGACATTTGACACCTTCATCTGTTACTGATAGACATTTTAAAACCTTCATCTGTCAATGAATGATATTTGACACCTTCATCGGTAAATGATTGATTTTATATCGGTCAATGAATGACATTTGACACCTTCATCGGTCACTGGTTGACATTTGATACCGTTTCAGACAATGTGTACTATTACCAACTTTCCTTTCATTTTTTTCAATCTCGATTCGTCGATACGACTTCTTTTTGCGTGGATTGAGAAATCAAAGACATGAAACAGGTTTGAAGTTTTCCTTTATTCAGGATAAAAATGACTGTCAACATTCTCTTTTACATATGTATCTATGTGATGCTAGTGACTGCCCTATTGCTGCAAAAACCCATTTGTTCTAGAATTCAGAATATTACAGAGATGAATGACACAGGGTTTTCTACACAATTAATTATCTTTAAAAGTTACATGTATATTCTCATCCTGTTACAGTAATATTTCAGTTTTGGAAAAATAAATAAACTAAATATCCATGGCCACAAAGAGCTTGCTGACATTAAATGCTTTTCTTTTAAGACTCTTGTCTAAAATTTCACATTAAATAATTCAACCAAACATATTTATTATGTAACTAGACAAAATACAAGATGACTTAAGACAGATTTTGACTTTTTTCCGAGTGATGTAATAAAACAAAATACGAAATCCTTTACCACATTACCTTTTATCTTAGGTTTATCTTAACGTTTTTCCTCAATGTATTTTACTTCCATTTGTTATCCTTGTCACAAATCTTCCTATCACTATATCAAATGTTTGATACAAATCTGACATCAACAGTCACTTATTACCAATTTTATGTATATCTGTAAACCATCACATTTATAAAAAATACAAGTTTATGACCAGATATACATAATATTTTTTCTTTAAAAAAAATCAGGATTTCATTAAAATGCATGATCAGACAACGGAAAGACAACGCTACAGGGATGTGTTTTTACCAGAGAGAGGAGGGATTATAAATTTTAATAGGAAATATTTGCCATAAAAAGACCCCCAGGTGTGTCAAAAATTCATGACAGGACTTATCAGAATGATTAACAATCCAATTCATTGTCATATTTTCTAGAGTACTATACTGTAACTTCCACAAGACACCAAACTCATTTAACAGGCTACTGAGTCGGAATTACAGGAAACGTTCAGATTAAGGGGGTGTTCTGGGAGGGGGCGATAAGAATTCCTGAATGGATTTTATTATTTAACACCGACGTTTTGAAATAAACAGACCAACACAATGAAACAAAACTGTTAAAAATGCTATGTTCCTGAGTCTACAAAAACATGAAAAGCACAGTAATAAAACTGGTACAATCATTAAATAATTAAAACTTAATTCTATTAATAACGATTTAATCATTACATTCATTTCTCTCTGGATTATATACATAGTAATATGTCATAAATCACATAGGCATCACATAAAACGATGACATCACATACAAATCGATGATATCATGAAATGACGTACAAAGTGAGTCCCGACACACACATGAAAAAGTCAGCGGTGACCTATCTGTTCATGTGTCTCTCCGGTTTCCTCCCACTTGAAGACGCTTACACCCAGGCCATCGATATTGATTTTTATAAGTTATAGAACTTGTTTCGCAATTGATGTAAAATAAATACAAATTGTAGTTGACGGGATGATGACATCTGATTTATTAGATAATGATAAATTGACATATTTACAAAATGACATCATTTCAAATGATGGCAATCCAATCAAATACAGAATCACATAAAATGGACAAAAGTCACGAATTTTATCTTTAAATCACATAATTACAGCAAAATCTAAGAGAAATCACATGAACGGTGATGACATTTTGGCTAATTTGAAGACATCATCACACAAAGCGGAATATTGATTTCATATCCTTTACAATATCACAATGTATCGGAGAATCAGTTTATTTCAATGACATCTACACAAAAACCTATGACATCATCAAAGCACTACTCATGAAGTGATGATGTCACCATGATGTTGCTGATGACGACAAAAGAAATCTCGGCTAAAGCACTAGGTATAGTATGACTACAATGAGATAGCTATTTGTGTGTATTAATCCATATTGTATACCATGTGACAGATAAAAATATAAGATACTATATACATCATACTCGGTATAACTTCAACTTGAACACATGAATTAATCTCCCGTCGAGTCCCACAATCCACACATCTTTTTATCGCTATAAACATTCTCTAATTATCTTACACCAGTAATTAAGTCTCATTATCAAGTCTCTACAAGTCCGTCACTCACAACATCAGATATACACTACAAAATGATACATAGCCATTGTAACAGATATTCTCTCTTATACTAAACAACGTACAAAGGTATTTTTTCATATTATTTTCTGTTACCAAAAGTCATGTTAATAATGACATAGAAAGCATATACTATCTCCAAGTGGAAATTTTACTTCAGCTCTTTCCTGGGTGAAGCAAAATGTGCTACATGGTAATTCACAATACCCAGACATATTTGATTATATAATTAAAATTTGAATTTCTCCATGAGTTACCTTCCCTTCTTTCACTAATGATTAGGCCAACCTCAGAATAGATGGATTTCAATAAATATAGGTTAAACAATTAATACAAAGAAAACAAAATAAATAAAAAAAGGGTTGAAGGCAATAAAAAAGACTTGAAGGAAATACTTTGGACATACTTTAAATGTTAAAATAATGCAGCTGTTATATAAAAACACATAGGAAACAAATAAAACGATCCCGTAATAGGCCGACTGATAAAAATTCATACATGTTTCTGGCAAAGCGTTCTGAATCGTATACAGAAAAACAAATAAAATGGATCTGTATTCAATGGCTAAAATAAACTATAATAAAACTTAAGGGACTTTGGAATAAAATGAGACAGAAGAGGAATATAGTAAAAAGTTGATGTATATCTGGATCTTGCATGGTTCAGGTAAACTTCACATAAAAATGAACTTTCAGGAAATTAAATTGGATATATATGTAACCATACGTTGTTATGAATAATGCTTTAATCTGCTTATACGGTGAGGAAGATGATGCAAACCTTCCTCAATATGTCTTAATACTCCCACTTTGTTCAATAAGAAACACTAATAGATATTTTTACGTGTTTTTGAACTGCAACACCTTACGAGTTATTAAGAAATAATATACATCATGGTGACAATAGAACTAATTAAATTCAATCCTTGTGATAGTGAATGAAGCATTTCATAGCTATATTGCTTGTAGATACTACAAACGTAAACATATTCAATACACAAAACTTAAAAACACAAAGCATTAAAATTTACAAAACCTTTTCAAGCTAGATATGTAATCGGCAAAAATATGTAGATCAAGTCTTTTATCATGCAAAGTTACCTCCCCTTCATGAGCATGTCTTTTACATGTAACGTCATTTATCCAAAACATTTTCTTCCTTTTGAATTGATGACGTTGCTGTGAAAAATGGCGATAGATATCGGTATCGAAATATGAGGGGAGACAACTCTGCACGACCACACAATAGAATGACTGGGTAAAATAAATAACGTACAACTTTATTACCCACCTATAACAGTGATATGGGTCGACAGAACAACTGGAGCGGTAGGGTCATTATCAATTCCTCTCTCGTCATCCTGTGTCATAGCGACATTATCTCAACATGGCATTAACAAATGGCATTTAAATAGGTAGACATAACGCTAAGTCTCATACACAACGAGACAAAGCTGAAGGGAAAATCCATTTCATACAATTGATGTAACAACTTTACAAGTCACATATTCGTACTAAAATTTACCACAAGGGAAATAACCAACGTTCGTTAAGTCCCGTTCTCGCAAATTCCAAAGGTCTGATTGGTCGACCATCACCAATAAGCAGCCAGAGGTGCCCAATCATTGTGATCTAGCGATTAAGGTAAATTTATTTGACTAGACCTGACACAAATGAGGACAAGAACACGTCTTTTATCCACTTCTGTAGATAATAACAGAATATTTCAGAGCATCAATGGTGTCGTGCTTACTGTCCAATATTATCAAACATATTGTTCTGCAGTTACAGAATTTTGTATGTTCGATTTTTTTGAATTTCATGATCTGTGACACAAAATAAATACATGATTGATAAGAAATGATGTAATTAGCAAAGGACACCGACTTAATGTAAGTTCATACAGGTATATAATTTACTAATTGATAACACACCATTTCAATAAATAACAGAAGGTGGCATTCAAAATTCTATAAAATTTCACAACAGGCTTAAAAATAAACTTTGTAAATTAGTACTGGTTAGTATAAACTAATGAGAAACCGTAACCTTTCACCTCTGAACTTTTGACCTTAGCCTTTTATCATCGGGGTTATATATTACAATATATAAAATATCGACCAATGACAAGCTAATCTGTATCAATCTGTATGATAAACTAACAGAAAGCTCGGTTTCCAGCTCATAGGTGTCTCGTATAAATATTAGGTAACAAATCTTCAAACATTTGGGGATAAAAACAGTGTAGTATAAAGATACTGAGGTCTAAAATATTGTAGATTTAAAATTTCCAACAAAAAATCACATTTCACAACGGTTCTGTCATCAAGTTTTGGTGAGATTATAATTTGGTGGACTTGACCACAATGGCCAAGTTTAAGAGTGTCACATGACATGATCATATTATATACTAGCTGTCACATGATCTGATCACATGAGTGACCTACCATTACTGCTGAAATTATATACATACTATTGCATATTTAAATTCTTCAAGTCGAAGTTTGGCTATGTTTAACATGTTGTGTCTTCGTCGATGCGACTGATGGATCCCTTAGTACTGCTGGGTGGGTCGACCACAATCTCTATTTTTGCAGGTTTGTTTGGCTTTTCTTCCAGCAGCTGCTCCTTTTCCTCATCATCAATGTAGAACTGCACCGGCATCTTCTTTTTGGAACTCTTGTGTTTATGGTGGCCGTGATGATCATCGTCAGGAGATCTGGATTTGTGACTGAAAATGATCAACACGTTACACGAATGATGTAAACTATCGAAATGATTTAACAGCTAGTATATATGCAAGCTACCATTTCGTTATGCAAACATGGCTTATTAAATTATTGTTCGAATCAGGACAACTGATACAAGAGGAGTGAGCCTTGAAAGACTTGCTGCTAAAACTCCCATGTTCTGATATTTAATATTTTTTTGACACTGTCACCCTTGAGGTTCAGGGAAGATCCTATTATCATTACTTACATCTCTATCTCTCCAACCAATGGAAATTGACAGGTGATATTTTGTTGGCTATCTCCAATATTTACTTTAATACATTTTTGACACTGTCATCCTGAAGGTTCGGAGAAGATCCTATTATCATTACTACATCTCTATCTCTCCACCCAATGGAAATTGACAGGTGATATTTTGTTGGCTATCTCCAATATTTACTTTAATACATTTTTGACACTGTCATCCTGAAGGTTTGGGGAAGATCCTATTATCATTGCTACATCTCTATCTCTCCATCCAATGGAAATTGACAGGTGATATTTTGTTGGCTATCTCCAATATTTACTTTAATACATTTTTGACACTGTCATCCTGAAGGTTCGGGGAAGATCCTATTATCATTGCTACATCTCTATCTCTCCACCCAATGGAAATTGACAGGTGATATTTTGTTGGCTATCTCCAATATTTACTTTAATACATTTTCGACACTGTCATCCTGAAGGTTCGGGGAAGATCCTATTATCATTACTACATCTCTATTTCTCCACCCAATGGAAATTGACAGGTGATCATTTGTTGGCTATCTCCAATATTTACTTTAATACATTTTTGACACTGTCATCCTGAAGGTTCGGGGAAGATTCGTTTGCTATTATCGTTATTTACGATATTTTTTTCTCCCCACCCAATGGAAGTCAACAGGTGATGGTTTGTTGACTATCTACAATATCTTCTTACTTTTTGACACTTTCCCCAAGCAGGTTGGGGGAGGATTCGTTTGCTACAATCGTTTTCCACAATGTTGTTTTCGCCATTTCCTCTGAAATATTGACTGGTTCCATTTCCATGCCAACTGTGACTCGATCGACAGGAATGTTGATGAAGTTACCGGTCTGTAGAGGAAGGTTCACGTGACCATCTGAGTATTTATTCGGATCAATCAACATGCTGGCCTCCCCTTCCTAGAACAATACAATTTTAAAACATTTTAAATTAAACTCAAAATAACAGTGATGAAGTTTAAAATTATAAGACTGCAGAGTACAAATGAATATGTTCCTGTTTACATCTGTAACAGAGACGCAGTACCAATGGGAGTATACAACAATTATTGTTAACAATAGTTTTATCAGCAATTTGTAATCTTGTAACATGGACTTGTGTTTTTGACATCTATTTCAATGTTAAAAACAATAATATGAAGACATTAGTTGAGCAGAAAGGAAGACTACATTGTAATGACCTTGGTGTAGATTTCATTTGATGGCATGCAAATTTGAAATGACATAAAAAAAAATTTGCTAAATGAAAGTGCATTCCAAAAGAAAACTTGTTTGTAAATATTATAGAGAAATGTTCAAATTCAGAAAATTTTATAATTTATTATACCAAATTATAACAACTTTGTTTTAATTCATAACATGGACACAAATGTAACATAATATGGAAATGTTCAAATTGGGAAAACTGATTTTGTGTTCAGACTTAGAAAATGGATTTTATATAATAGGTGTGTATTCAGGAACACACTCGTCTGCTTTATGGCCGTAAGTACTCTCAGGACATGTTGACCTAGATATAGCTATAACGAGACAGTTCCTGATGACCAGTCGACAAATGTACACATAACCTACAACATCACCAACAGAATATCAACATTAGCTTATTCCGTCTTTGCATATTACAGAGTAAGCTCCCTTGCGGGTATTACCTGATTTGCATCGTCTTCTTTCTCCTTTTTCTTTGCATCCTCCTTTGCTCTTGAGTGGGACTCAGGCATAATGTCATCCAGCCACTTAAGTTCTGTCTGTGTGAACATCCAATCCATTCCCTTACGCACAAAGCACATTGCAAGCACCTGAAATAAATAGGGTAACTCTCACCTGTTTTATTTTGTTTTAGTTCACTTTAGTCATTTAAGAATGTGCCAGGACTCCAGGAGAAAAATTATCTTTCTTTGATGTCATTTGTAAATCATTTCCATTAGATTATACTGGACCCCCATTTCAGGGCATAAATGAAAATACTACATGTATATACTTTATTTTCACTGTGAAAGTAACATCCCATTATTAAATACCCCTTCAATTTTCACTGTGAAAATCCCATCCAGTTAAGTACCCCTTCAATTTCACAGAGGAAATACCATCCTGTTAGTTACCTCTTGAAATTTCACAGAGGAAATGCCATCCCATTAAGTACCCCTTCAATCTAACAGTGATAATACCATCCCATTAAGTACCCCTTCAATTTCACAGAGGAAATGCCATCCCATTAAGTACCCCTTCAATCTAACTGTGATAATACCATCCCATTAAGTACCCCTTCAATTTCACAGAGGAAATGCCATCCCATTAAGTACCCCTTCAATCTAACTGTGATAATACCATCCCATTAAGTACCCCTTCAATTTCACAGAGGAAATGCCATCCCATTAAGTGATAATACCATCCCATTAAGTACCCCTTCAATTTCACAGAGGAAATGCCATCCCATTAAGTAAACTTTCAATCTAACTGTGATAATACCATCCCATTAAGTACTCCTTCAATTTTCCTTTTCTGACTATACTCACCATTAAGGGGAATGCGATGGAAATGGACTTGATTGTTTTGATGACCCAAAGACAGGCCAGACAGAGGACTTGTATGATGGTAAACATGTGGACGCGTACAGTCCTCACATGTCGCAGGTACATTACATCTGGTTGGTACTTCTGGGGCATGAACCAAATCATGATACGGTCGACAGCCTGCATCCCCCGCAGTGAGGACACGCCCATGTACAAGAACACGCCATACAACACTGGCATAGGGAGAGACTGAAAAACAGGGTAAATCATCCATTTCTTAAAGTTGGGCTAATTACATGTATCAAATTTATATATATATATGTGTGTAATAAATTTGTCCATGGTCAATCGTTATTGTTTTTATTTCTAATATATATATAACCATGGCAACATATTTTTCACAAATCAAAAAAATACAAAATAATCAGACATGTTAACCTTACCGATTCAGGTGGAAGTCTACCGCTTTTGAAGCTGATATTCCGCCTACCGCTTTAATATCCAAATACATAATGCACCTTGAGGTTGTGAATTACACCCTGGTCCATTGGCTGCGTAACACTTTTTAGTGTTATTTGGGGAGGGAGAAAAACCAGTTTTTCACAGACTTCAGGTTCTAACAGTGGGTGGCGACGGACAGTTATCACGATTATCATGACAACTGACTTCTTCTTCCGTGACATCCTATCATCGAACGTTTCTCAACCATTCAATGAAGAGTTCTGATGTCATCCACGCTTTCTTTATTTGCCCCTATACAAAGTCGGCAAAGTTTTAATGTTCTTAAAACAGCGAGGAATTTTGAGACTTGCTATCACCAAGAGAGGAAGTTTGTCGCTAACCCTGACATGTTTGGAAGCAGACCAATGGCTGTCAGGCTTCTTTACTCTGTTTGCCTCCCATGGAACAACTCACAGATTTATACTCGAGAGTTTTGTCATGGCAAGAGTCTGTAGAATATGCCCATTTCATCAGCATTGTAAATGCTGTCAGACTACATAATCTTTGAGGATGGAAGCCAAATTTCGCTTTCCATTCACTCATGTCCTTTGACGATGACTGGACTGTCATTTGGACTCTCCACAGACACGTTTAAAAGTTATGCTTAGTCTACTTTTAAGCGTTTAACCAGCCTGCTAGAGCAATCAAACTCATTTGATTTTATTCCTAATCTTTCGGCAAAGAATCGCGCCTTCTACTCGTTAAAAATACTTGCCAGAAACAGGTAACATTCTGTTGCAAACGGAGCGTTATTCAAACCAAGCCAGGTACGAGCTTGCTCAGACTCAGGAAATTTAGCAATTTCACTTTTTCCTTTGAGGCCAACTTCTCCAGAGAGAAATTTCTGTTTAATTTGTGCGTTATTTTTCATCCATGTTTGATAATGTTTGATTGTGGAATGCAAAAATCAGCAGCGATCTGTTTCTTCGACTTCACCCCCTTCTTCAACCTCCATAATAGCTTCGTATTTGACGTCATAGGATTTAATGATTCTAATTTGCGTTTAAAGACCTTCCCAGCGACTGATCCAGTTATCCCCCCGGATTTACTCCGATGGTCCTTCACTGATATGCTCCATCGACCCAATTCTAGCTTATCCCACCCGAGATTGAGAGGTTACCGAGGTCCTTCACTAGAACAGCGGGGCAGTTTGGAAATCTGTCATCGTGTGATTAATGACGATTTGAAATTATGTCTGGCTAATTTAAGATAAAATCTGGGCTTTGACATCTGTTCTCAACTCAAAGTGTCAATCCGTTAATTTTTTATTCATGCAAGCCTAAGAAAAACCTTTCGTTTGTAATGATTCCTAAATATTACACGCACCCAAGCCAGTTAAACAAACACGTTTCCGGTCATGATCAGTCTCAGTCTATTGCTTCTGTGTAGATTGTGTAAACACGCGCAGCGTGTCTACTGTAACAGGTAAGTTCACCATATTGTAAAGTGACACTAATTAAGAAGCCAGATTTGGAGGATTTAAGTAAAACAATTCTATAATTATCAAGTCATGCGTTGTGTATGTTCCTCCTTAGCCTGCGCCTATTATAAAACCATAAATATACTGGATACTTTGTATCTTAGTAAACCAATCAGCTTACAAACAAACCACAGTTTGAATGTCTTGTCTGTTATACATCTTTCAAAATTACGTTAAAGATTATCTTATCATTTGACAAGTTTTGACAGAATTAAATTCGCCATAATCGAGATAGCGACTACTTTTTTCGCATTTATCCATTTCTTGGGACCAGGAATTAGACTTTTGAACAACCGTAGTTTCGAGTCATCGTAAATCGGAAGTTCAAACCGATCTTAAAATTATTCATATACAAAAGAAGGGGAAAAAAACTGGGACTTAAAAATTAATTCGGACTCCAACCGGAATAATCTAAAAATCGAAATCAACGATTTTTGAGATGCAACGAGTTTAAGACTACCAATATATTCCAATTTCTGACTAAAAAATTCTTTTTTATTTTTTATTTCTTCGCATTTCTGATAATTATATATATAGTCTTTTTTATGGGGTCGCTGATCCATGGTGCTCTAAAATGACATACCAGAT
>SAYR01077550.1:25798-42403 GCA_004382745.1 Argopecten irradians irradians | reverse complement strand
TGTGACAAGGATAAGATGCACAGTCTCGATATTACGAGAATTCTGCTACACGACCAGGGACTACAAGAAACCTTTTGATCTCTCAGGAACCTGACTCCTCTGTACCTCTTAAGGATTCTTTCACTAATGTACGGAATAAGAAGGTGAACTTTATTCAAATCGTCCATATGCGCTATAAGACAAGGAGAATACGACGTTACCATCCAGGAACCGCCCATAACAAGACATTTGACATCATTAATGACCCGTTTTTCAAGGGAGCCAAATCATGTTCATTCAAAGCTAAAAATGACACGGGCAGAAGCGGGAAGCGTACCTGTAACTCACAAGTAAGCCATTCCAAGACTTGGTAAGTAAACGAAAACTCGTTTTTTATGTTATTTTTCTGTTATGATATACATGTAATTAACGTTTAATGAAAGTCAGAGAATAGTATTTTTTACCAATCAAAATTATATAGAAACCAGTGCCTTTGAAGTCACCATTGATATTCAATTACGAAAATTTACTGTCAAGATACTGTATATTCTTTTGCAGGTTTTGGATCTCCAGAAACTGTATTCTCATCCCAGGGCATAATCGGACGTACCCCAAAGGCCTATTGAACAAGATTACTTTTGAGATTATTATTTCTTCTGTAGAAGAGGGATGAGAAGAATATCCGTGAGTTGAAAACCCATAAGAACTTCCAAGTTAAAACTGATAGGACAATGACAGCGGTATATTTGCAAGACAAATTCTGAGAAAACCAAAAATCACACAGGGTGTAACTGATGAACTTGGAAGGCACTGGCGCTCGCATGTAATGAAACAAAGAATGCCCGCCATGCCCTGTGTAAGTTTGAAAAGTACTTGTCCAAAAGAAATCCCAAATGCGATGCTTTACTTCAATATCCTTCGAAATCAGTATTGTGACGCTGATCAAGATGGTATGAAAAAACAGGCCCACTGGTAAAAAAACGCTATCGTGAGAATTTTATGTTCAATCTGGTCGAAGTGAATAACCTCTCCGACATTATACACCAACCACTGCATAACGCGCAACAACCATCAACATTATTGACATGAATCTGGGTTCAAAGATTCGTGACATTATTTCTGTCAGCGGACACAGAAATGAAAAATCTTAGCAATTATGTATTCCGAAACAAGTGTTAGATACCAAAAAAATGCCGGGAAGAACTTAGTAAATACTAACACCATAAAACAACACTTGTCCCTGTCAGAAAACCAGACAAAAGCGGTACCGAATCAAACCGACCAACGGCAGAAACCAACCATCAGTTGCAGACACACCTACAATCAATAAAAGTAATAAATCGAGGGCCAATTCAACTACGAAGTAAAAAAAAAAGCCACACACTCAAAATACAACTAAACAGATCAAGCTAATCTATAAAAATAAAATAAAAATAGACATAACTATCTATACAAAATAAATAAAAGTAGAAAGTATGTAAACTTTTCAGACTAATATTCCGTGAGAGAATGTGCCCATGATATGACCCTACACAGGTGAACAACCAGAGGTGACGATATGGAGATATCGATATTGCCGCACCAAATTTCACGTTTTAATAATTGTGTTGTAAAATTTCCACAATTAGTTGTGATGCAGTGAAAATAAAACCGGACTGCGGAATGTTTAAACTTTTAGAAACTTATCAGATTTAAGCTAGCTCTTTATTCCATTTGATAAATAATAAATCTGTTTATAGCTACAAAATATTAAATTATGTGAACTTTAATATTTTGTATGACTTTTCTGTTTAATAAACATTGTACTACATGCTAAGGGACATTATTGTTATTCGAATTTTTCATATAACATTAGCGGGAAAATGGAGCACCCTATGAGAGTTACGTGCTATAGTTTGCTGACGCCACCCACGGTATACGTATATGATCAAATTAAACGACGTTGGTCCAAAATTAGAAGGTGATGTACTAAACCCATTATGGCACTGATTGCCTCAATAGTATTGTTCGAGAGGAAAATAATACCCTCGCCGAACTATTCCATTCCTCGACCAATACTAATGAGGCAATAGTGCCCGCGCAACCGGGCATAATAGATAATATATATTATATATACGAAAAAACAAAACACCCTTCCTAAAGACAAATTGCCATCGATGTAGATATGTTTTAGTTTTTTTTTCTATTTAATTCTCATCACAAGGATAATCATTCATTATTATTATTAATATACATATAGAAAAAAGAGAATCCAACGAGACCATTCTCTAGTATTTTCGGCTCATGTCCTGATGGCGTTCTTGAGGAGTAACATATTATGGCATGTAAACAACTAGAGAGTTTTCACTGGATGGTACTTGTGTTAATGACCCAATTGAAACTGGGGTTGCATGTATCTTAAGTTTTGTTAATCGATTATAGAAGGATAAATACAGCACCTTTGGCAGTGGGATTTCGTTGGAGGCCATCGTACCTGTCTCGGGGTGGCAAAGCATAAATGTTTAAAACCGTAAGACCTTCATTTTACCTAGATAATTAATTATCATTTATATATAGGCAATATTAGTAGTAACTATTTTCAATATAAATTCCATGTTTGGTTAGCATTACAGTTATAGAATAACATCAGAGACCGCTAATCTTTCTGAACACTTGCTTTTCTTAACAAGAGATATTCACATTTCCGGGGAAAGATGAGGTGATAGAATTGTATAAGTTTATCGAAAAACAAGGCCTTGTCTTCACAACAAAGAGAGTGAAGGTTTTTTTTTTCTCTTACCCTGTGTAACCACGTTTGTGGTTTTAATATGACCCTTGTACTACTATTTGTGAATGATCATTGTTGTCTTGTCAACATGGTACACTCGAATATTGATTAGATGCACTGAATGTTACTTCAGGAAAACAATCTCCAAAGTGGTTGGGAAGATTAATTAATAACAAATAACAGACTGGTTTTGGAACTAGTGTTATATTAGCATGCACTTCGCCACTGATTGTGAGTTTGTCAGGATTCGATTTTACAATAAGGCATATACATGAGTCATTTGTGATCTCCCCCTGACATGAATATGGCGATTGTAAAAAATATTCCGCAAAATATAATTAAACATGCTTTGATTCTTTCGATATATTCATTGTTATAATACATGGTCACGTGATCGTTTCATTATTAATAAGACTCTTTCATATGTGATATGAATGGATAGGGAATTCTCCGAGGGTCACAAAAATGCGTTTTCAATAGTTTTTTGTGACTCCTAGAGTTTTTTTTTTCTTGCCATCTTCGGCGTGAAATTGCTAATTTACTACAACGACTTTCCGCTATTTAATAATTCAAATTAAATAACAAGATAACGTGAATCCAATAATTTTTTCATTACATATTATAATTTGCCGTGACTATTTTCCATATCGCAAAGTTCTATTAAATTTGATTGTATTTTTTAAAGTAAATAACAGGCTCAAAGTTTACTAAGAAGTTTCTAAAAATATTCATGTACCGGATAAAATGAAAGTAGATATAACAGTTTAGAATGATCATACGATTTCATAATTGAACTCAATCCTTTCGGAATATAATATAAATTAATAAACAGTCTGAAGAGCACCCTTGGAATGGGCGAAAAGAGCTCACTATCATGTCGTTATTGTTTATGTATTTCTTATAGAATGTCGCCGTAAGGATTTTTTCTTAAATTTATTCATATACATGTATATATATATTGTTTGTTGGGATTTACAGTTAGATTTAGTCATCCTTTATTTCAAGAACACATAAAATAAATTGTTATAGTCTTTATCATGTGTTACCACTGATAAACCTTTGACCCCATTTTTCAATATAATAAAAGACTCTTTCATACAATGGTGGGAACATGTAGATAGACAGGTTATACTACCCGAGTGTTCACAAATGTTGCTAAAACCCGGAAGTCTCCTGTCGTAGTGTTACAGACATTTTTTGATGATCTTTCATATACCACCTTATAGAAGAGTTTTTGCTCTCATACCGTCAACGTTTTGTTGCAGATCTTACTTATGCGGAGTTCCGCAATTTTCAAATAATAGATTAGATTTATGGTAAGCCAATTCTCCATACACGGAAATGCGTGATATATTCAACGGAACATAGCGTTTTGTCAGATTTTTACCATCTATTTCATAGCAAACCGCATTTTTTTTAAATCTGTTAAAATTTTTACCGGAGAAAATACTAAATTTTGCTTGGTTCGACAGTAGTGCTCTATACGTCAGAGGCTTGAAATGCATGTGGTGCCAGGTAATACAGTCTCAAGCGACAGAGTGTATGTTCTGATACCAGCCAGTATTACACTGTAGATATGAGAGAAATGAACTTATCCAAGTAATTCTGTCTCTGTGTTTTCTAGGAAAAGATCGTAAATATAAAGGCAAAAGTTCCAAAATAATAGATACTGCCAGGATTATCACCATAAGTATTTCCTGTTCAGCTTAACAATTATACACATAGGGCGGTATTATGTGGCCGAGGTCATAGAAATACAATCTCAGTTGTTAACCGTTATATAATAAACTGTTGTTATTAGATAGTGTTTCGATCCTCAATATATATTCTTTTCGCATATCATTTTTCTAATTCTCGAACCTTTTCAGCGTTAAAATTTGAATGAATTAAGGATTGTTGATCTTGTTTCCATCAATATTCTATTTTTGTGACATTCTGACATTGTTCTCATATATTTATCAATATTTAGTCCAGTTTCAAATGAACATTCCTTAACCTCAATTTCCCCATAGGAAAGGATTACAAAAAAGAGCATCATTTACAAATCTGTAATGCTTCCCTATGGAGAATTTTAAGTTAAAGGATTCCTTTTTAAATTTAAGGAATGTTTCACCGAAAAAGAGGCCAGATCTTATAGGACAAATGTCTTTTATCATTACTGTGACAATCGTTAATCATATATTACACATGTACAAACATGTCAGATTAAAAACATTACTTACGTTTGGTCACCGAGAAGTATCACAGATATAGAAGCTAATGCACCTTTTAATGTACAGACATAGTATTTATATAACATGATATCATTATCTTATATGTATGACATACGATTGCATGTACAAAACATGAATAAGGAAAAAAAACTTCCATTGCAAAATAATCTATGAACAACCTCAATAACACCATATTATAACTTGATTGGGATTCCAAGTAAATAAAAACCGAAAGAGACAGTAAACGTTTAACGACTAGTTTTTTGCGGATCAATCTTTTTGCGGATTGGATAATTAGAACGAGAAAATCGAATTTTAAGCGTATTTAAATTTCGCGGAGGGATTCGACTATTATTGAAAACTTCGCGGAATCAAATTTTAGCGGTCATAGCAATGAAATCGCGAAAATGTTGTTCCCGTTCCCAAGTACAAACAATAAAAGTTGTACGTAGTCGAGTATTACTTTACAAACAGAAAATTCAAATTAGAAAACACCAATGCTACATCATACTTAATCATATGATATTCATATTGACAGTCAGGATAGAATCAAAAGCTACCTACTAGTGAGATGGTGTGATCAAATCATTTATCCTTCTCAAAATGCCACAGTAATACATATAACGTCATTGTACCCAATTGATTAACTGTTACTCCAAATTGATTACCCTATTGAAGAATAGCTGAAATATTTGTTTTGATAAAGTTTACCTCGTATTTCTCAGTGATGACACCGAATCATTTATTGATTGTAATTATGCTCTTTGTGTTGATGCAACTATTCCTGTTATTTTTCTCTGAAATATAAATTGAAATCGATAACTTGGTCTGAGACGTTTGAATCCTAGAATGTGGCTAGTATCTTGTAACTTGATTGATCCATTTTGTTTGTAGTATTTTTACATTGAATTTTTAACAATATTTAAAATAATGATAGTTTCTATGATATAATATAAGATATTGGAACAATATAGGCTTAGGTGAATGTCACAGAAAACTGAATGTAAATCATTAAAATTATGACACAAGTCATTACGTGGTCTTACGGGCTACTGAATTAGCGCAGGTACTGTTGTGAAAACACTTGTACAAATTTTACAGTATGTTATCATATATCAGTGTAACTCAGTCTAATTACCACACCTACATCCCTTATAAAAGTAAAATCACAAAAATCCATTATATATTGATTTTTCTTACATATAACATTTTTTTCTTGCTGGGTATCATTTGGGTACGCATCATGTGACAAAACTAGAAGTTTCGACACATGCTGTTAATCGTTCTATCAGAAAAATAAAGCACTGTAATAATAACAAAAAACAAAGCACCAAAATAAAGTTTGTAAGGCATTTCTCCTAAACAAAAAAAGAAGAAAGTGAAAACATATCAGACAACAAATGTCATATAAGAGAAATATGCGTGAATTGGTATCAATTGGCGTAAAATGAGTATAATTTTAGGGGCTGCGGCGCTGAATGGTCCCAAATGTTTGGATAGATTTTCTACTTAATACGCTCTGCTCGGGAATTTAAAACCTGGAGGAGGCAGCTACCACCTGCATCAGGTGGTTTGCTTTTTCCTCGTACCCCTTCTTTCCTCTATCTTCAATACCTGTCACGCTCTAAAGTGACATTACTATTAAATACGACGCTATAACAGAGTAAAGTTTATCATTTTAATTACCAGCATAGAATTACTAGTCAATAGGGGCTACAATCTATAGATATTTTTAACTCATAACAATCTTCAACAAAACAGAAATACAATCAATGTTTGTCACAATGATTGTATTTTACTTTATTTAAAGTTAAATCAAACACAATCCCCGTATCAATGATACAAGTAGTAAATAAAAGTCGTTTACCATATTTACAATATGATGTGCAAATATTTGTTTATTGAAGGGCTTCATGCATATATGGCTTTTATCTTATCAGTTCGACTGTCTGTCTCAACATAACACTGTATTTACTCTGTTTCAATCTATTTATTTAAAATATTAAAACATTCATAACAGTATTCCGTATTGCATATTACAGAGTTATCTGCCCTTGCAGTAGTATTGATTGTGATCGTATGTGTTTGCGAGCGTAACGTTTATACTTCTCTGGGAAACGACGTGAATTGTGGCCACAAAAATAATGACGTCACAATAGATACGTACCCGCAAGTGAGCTACTGTGTAATATGTAAAGACGGAATAACACAGCCCTTGAATTAAGACAAGTTCTCACACATTTTCTCTTCAATCATATAATCATCATATATATTATTCAATCATTACAAAATTGGCGTAGTACCTGAAGAAATATAGAAGATAATGCGCCGTTACGAAAACACATCCGAAACACAAAGCTATTCACCATATTCGGTGACCCTAACCCTGTGCTGTCATTAGGAAAACGGATTAACTCGGCGATTTTCGTAGTCTGCCAACGAATATAACGACATCTGTTTGTAAATACAAATGGAGCAATTTTTACAATTTTCTCTTCCATACCTACAACTGTAAGCTGGCTGGTTTCTAGGGCAATACGCTCATGTGCAAGAGGCTGTATTGCATGGCTGCCCATGTATAAAGCCTCGTGACGTCACGAGTCCAGAAAAAAATGAAGGTACAATTTAACATTGTTTATAGATACTAGGCTTGATTTACTGTTAAATGATACAAACAACGGGAATTGTGTTGAAAATATCACGCAATTTTCATGTATATAGAATTGACTTGCTGTCGCGTTTTCTTTCGAATTTATTTCAAAATGGCGGCGAGCAGAGTATTTAGTAATAAAATTGCAATAAAACGTCGAGGTATGAGAGAAAACTACTCTTCATAAGTGGTTATTAAGGATATGGATATTCTACCTCGGATCACAAAATGTTGTAAAACCCTTTCAAAGCTTGGGTTTTACAACATTTGTAATCCTCGGTTAGAAAATTCCATCTTTTCATATACACATATGAAAGAATATCTTTAGTGCGTATCAGATACATGTATGCATGTAATATTATCAACAATTGTAGTAGTTACTGGCTTCATCTTTGTTTAACTTCCGCTAATTAATTATATCTGCTATCCATATTGCATGATCGTAAAAGGCGACTTAATTTAGGATTGTATCTTTCTTTTTTCTCTTCCTAACTAACTTCTTCCTCATGTCTCTCTGGGCAACACCTCACTTTGGTCTTTAGTTGAGTGCTCGCTCCCGTAAGGTACACTATAGATTGTATATGTCCTACCTTGAGTAAAGAACAGAGAAATCTTTACCCGAGGAGAGAGATTCACGACTGGCTAACCGAGGCTTGCACAGGGTTCGACTGTTGTAAATCTCCTCCGAGGGAAGTATTTCCCTTTCCTTCGCTTTAAGTAGGGAATGACTCTTTTCCTAGCCATATAATTTTCCCCAAATGTTAAAAACTACAAAACGTGATTTTCAATACGAATAAAAAAAATATTTAATTTACTGACTGTTCAAATTGAGATTGGAACATTATTGTATCAGAGCCATTTAGATAAAGTCTTTTGACCGGATAAACATCAACGAAATATGTTAAAGGCAGGTGGACTTCCGATTGCAAAGGATTATTAGGTCAGCACCACGAGTTGAGGTCAAAAGTTGATATTGATAGTCAATGGGACTGCAAATGTTAATGTTTATTTAGATACGACGTTTTACAACTTCCGGGTTAAGACAGAGAAATCACATCTTCACCGGAAGTGTAGATATCTCTGTCAAATGGGGGAGAATTTGTGTTTTGTTACCCTGGCCGAGACAACACCTTTATCGCTAAAAGTGGTAGTTTTTGTATCTTTTGAAGGGTGTGGAACGAATGTTTCGCCCGCTGTCAGTTTTATATGACCGGGTGGCGTGTGTTGCTTGGCGTTTGGCGGTATGCTGAAGTGTTATCCCACTATACTTAAAAAAAGATGCAATACGAAAAATATCACAAGCACCTCGCACTTATTCAACGCAATACACAACATACCACGGAGGCCGTCCTTAAATGACTCTGGATGTTAATAGGACGTTCATATAATAAATCGAACCAAACCATTAAATGTGATTTCTATAGCTATAAGTTTTATTGCAATCCGTTACATCTTAACTTTATCTGATATTGATATGACTGTAGGATTATTAAGTATAACAGTGTGATGCATTACCGCTTCCACGAAATACACTTCATTCTTAAATTAAAATTATGACCATGTTGGATTACAAATGTTACCATTACATATATTGCTTCAAAACGATTATGAAAATACAGCTGTATGCGACAGAAGAAAAATTTCTTGACTTTCCATATCATATAGTCATCTGTTCTTTTGGGTAGTTATATCGATTGTGACGTCAAAAGAAAACGACGTAATTTTCGCACAGAAAACAATGACGTCACAATGCATAACTTCCCGTAAGATAGATAATTTTGCAATAATGTAGAATGGGTCATAAAATGTAAACATTAGATTTTGAAGAATGATAGATTCTATGGCATTGGATTGAAAGTAAAAAATACGTAGTTTTATTTTTTTATGATCATAGTACAAAAATCAAGAAGGAATTATTTATGAATATGTAATTACATTGGGCCAATATCTTCATTGTCAAACACCTGTAACTTTCCGAAAATGTTGAACAGTTCAGTGACTCTGGCCATTGGAATCCGAATCTATTCAGAAGTCCCTCACAACCCTGCCTTGCCTGTCTACACAGTGATGCGCATGCCTCGATTCCGCCACCTCTTGGACTGCATTGTGGGAAATATGTAGCACATAAGAACGGCTTTAGAGCTGGGCTACACTGAACCTTCACCAAAGGATAAAACTGATGTATTTCCAATCCAGCATCCTCCATACTGCGGTGTGAAAATCTATTCGGCAAAAAGGCTCTGTACCGCAGCGTGTTACACAATGGTACCTGTAACAATGAAATATATATTAATATGTTTATCGTAATGATGCAAGAAGTCAAGTATCAAGGAAATTAGATCTTCAAAGTTTGCTTTGTTAAATTTGGTGTTTAATTACAAACATGAAAAAATGAGTATCCCGAAGATTATATTTTGTACGTTTTGCTTTTGATTTTTTTTTGAGATTGTTGGTTGGGTGATTGATGTTAAGATGGAGGTTATAACTTATAATCTAGACTTTATCGCCCTTATTTTTCAACATGGACTCAGGACCAGCCACGGTGGAGTTACCGTATAGCCAGTTTTTCTCGCGCAGGAAACCCTCTTCACGATTTCATCTAATAACGAGATGTTCGCAATATAATATATATGATTCAACCATTTGTTAAAGATGTTTCACCGCCAACAGAGCATAAACGGCACTCATCCTTTGAACAATTATTTGTGTTTAATCGTGTATTATATATGTTTAATGAACACAAACAATAGTATAAGATAATTGATTTTGCCTGTGCAAGCGCAATCAGTACTTCATTCCATAAAGGACATTGTGCCATCGGAGGTTTTTTGGACGCAATTAATAATATGCAATATTTTTATCTTGAAGTAAAATTAGAAGCTCAAACTTTTCATTGGTGGTAATGGTGTAAAGTAAGTAACTTTTGTAACTGAAGAAAAATACTAATTCGTCTGCTCCATTTTTGATAGAGACACAATACCGAGCAGTGGAGCATCTTCAATAATTCGCGGATCAAATTGTCGTGATCAAAGCGATGTCCCGCGAAATCGCCAAGATACCAGACCGGCTTTTTCATTATATATATTTATTTTGTTTTTATATTTGGGATGTTATCATGTTATCAATGTGACAATGGAATGGCACTTTTTTTTCGTGTTTACCTCTACTGATAAAATGGGCTTACAAAGTTCAAAGTTTATTGTTACAGGTGTTCACATACATGATTGTATTTATAATGCATACATTGGTACATGGCGTAGGGCAATCACAATCTTACAAAAGCAATAGAATAGTAAGAGCATTCAACAGGCCTTAATCAGGTTACAACACATACATGACGGGAAAAATTAAATTCAATGTTACTCAGTTTTCCTGATAATATAGATTATTTTAAATAGGTTTCGTCTGCATTTAAATATATTTAACATTCATTCCATTTTCTTGACTTTTGCTAGTAAAGTAGTATTGTTTTGAAATAAATATGTTTTCTTAGAAAATATTCACTTTCGCCAATAATCTATTTATATTGGTTTGGTGTATTATATATATTATACGTCCTATTAACATACAGGGTCATTTATGGACGAACTCATATGTATGTCGTATATGTCTTGCGTGTGTGTGAAGTGCGTGTTGTGAGAGGCTGTGGTATGTTCGTGTTTGTGTTTCTTGTTTAGTGGAGCTCTTGCGAAAATCTAAACGAGGAAAAAAAGTTTAATACAGGAAAATGTTGAATTCTCAGAGGTTAAGCTGACAATGCAAGCTAATAACATCCGTGTTAAGATTAAACAAGTTTCTTCCAACCGATTACATTTATATATGTGCATATTACGTAATGTTCGTATCTATTATATCGGACGTATTTTTCGGCTGTTGTTGATTTAAGTATGATAATTTACACGTCAATGGCACTTTATCAGGCGATTGCATTGTGAATGTATCGGGTACGATGCATTTGTGTGTGTTCAATGTTGAAATGAAAACCGGTTTTACAAGTGCTTTTATTGATACCCACCTATACCAACAATGGTTAATGATAGCCCCAAACCAACTTCCTTACCAATGATGGTCGATATGTTAGATTGTTGTTGTTTGATTAAATTAATGTCCCATTAACAGCCAGTCATTTAAGGACGGCTCCCCATATATGTGGTGTATATGAAGTGCGAGTGCGTGTTTTAGAGGACTGCAGTATATTCGTGCTGTGCCTTCTTGTATAGTTGAATCTGCTTTATAGGCTATGTCACTGAAGCATTATTACTGACACGGGCAACCAGTCGTTCACCCCTTAACGCTGAGCAGGAGCAGAAATTACCACTTTTATAAAAAATATGAGTCATCAGCAAAAACACGTGAAAGATATGTTTATTCTCAACATGAACGTTTTAAACTTGCATTGTCATCTTTAACGTAAAATGTAAAAAAAAAATAACATGCTTTAACTGACATACTTGGAAACATAGCATTTGACAGGAACTTTAATGAACATAATAATGAATAGCAAATGTCATAAAGTTAAAAATAATGAAGTAAAAAACATGTGTACAAGCGGATATGTTTTGTTGAACGAAACCTTTTGCGAAATTTAAAGACCCACTACCTAACATGAGGATGTAAAAGAGATTGATAATTTTGTAGATAAAAGCTATAGCTAACTTTAATATTAAACTTATGATCACCTTCTGAACAATTAAGATTAAATGTTAATTTTATAAAGCGGGTCGTTTTATGTTTCCGCCGTCGTCCTAATGACCGCATGTTAGTTGAATATCATTGCGCCGGGACGAAAAATAGTGAAATGAATCTTAGATTACTCCGGAAAATATTGCATTAGTTTGATGTGCAAATCCTTCTAGACCCTCGTGTCATACCGTTACTGTAAGTAAACACTAAATAACGTCTACATATGAAATAAATAGGTAATTCATAATAATCATACTGTGTAGTTGATAACATACCACAGTCTACCAAAACACGCATCTCACACTACATACACGGTACACACTGCATAGGATTCCATCCTTAACTGTCCGGTTGTTAATAGAACGATAATCAATCAATCAAACAAACAAACAAAAAACCAATTTCGATGACTAATGTTGTGATCTTGTGAATAATAAAAGTGTATTAAAACAATAATAACATAATATGGTTTATATAGGGGGTCTTAGAAGGATTTGCACATCACACTAAAGCAATATTTCCGGCGTAATCTAAGATTCATTTCACTATTTTACCGTCCGGCGCAATGATATTCAACTAACATGCGGTCATTAGGACGACGGCGGGAAACATAAAACGACCCGCTTTATAAAAATTAACATTTAATCTTAATTGTTCAGAAGGTGATCATAAGTTTAATATTAAAGGTAAGCTTATAACTTATCTACAAAATTATCAATCTCTTTTTACATCCTCATGTTAGGTAGTGGGTCTTTAAAATTCGCAAAAGGTTTCGTTCAACGAAAAAATACCGCTTGTACACATTGTTTTTACTGTCATTATTTTTACTTTATGACATTTTTTTCATTAAAGTTCCTGTCAAATGCTATGTTTCCAGACATGTCAGTTGAAGCATGTTATTTTTTTTTTTTTACATTTTACGTTAAAGATGACAATGCAAGTTTAAAACGTTCGTGTTGAGAAGAAACATACCTTTCACGTTGTTTGTTGATGACTCCAAAATATTTTTATTAAAGTGGTAATTTCTGCTCCTGCTTAACGCTCAGCGTTAAGGGAGTGGAACGACTGGTTGGCCCGTTGTCAGTATAATGCTTCAGTGACATAGCACTATAAGAGTTCCACTATACAAGAAGGCACAGCACGAATATACTGCAGTCTCCTAAAACACGCACCCGCACTTCATATATACCACATATATGGGAGGCCGTCCTTAAATGACTGGCTGTTAATGGGACATTAATTTAATCAAACAAACAATCTAACATATCGACCATCATTGGTAAGGAAGTTGGTTTGGGGCTATCATTAACCATTGTTGGTATAGGTGGGTATCAATAAAGCACACTTGTAAAACCGGTTTTCATTTCAACATTGAACACACACAATGCATCGTACCCGATACATTCACAATGCAATCGCCTGATAAAGTGCCATTGACGTGTAAATTATCAATACTTAAATCAACAACAGCCGAAAAATACGTCCGATATAATGGATACGAACATTACGTAATATGCACATATATAATGCAATCGGTTTGGAAGAAACTTGTTTAATCTTAACACGGATGTTATTAGCTTGCATTGTCAGCTTAACCTCTGAGAATTCAATATTTTCCTGTATTAAACTTTTTTTCCTCGTTTAGATTTTCACAAGAGCTCCACTATACAAGAAACACAACACGAACATACCACAGCCTCTCACAACACGCACTTCACACACGCAAGACATATACGACATACATATGAGTTCGTCCATAAATGGACCCTGTCTGTTAATAGGACGTATATATATATAATACACCAAACCAATATAAATAGGTTATTGGCGATAGTGATATTTTCTAAGAAAACATATTTATTTCAAAACACTACTTTACTAGCAAAAGTCAAGAAAATGGAATGAATGTTAAATATATTTAATGCAGACGAAACCTATTTAAAAATCTATATTATCAGGAAAACTGAGTACATTGAATTTAATTTTTCCCGTCATGTATGTGTTGTAACCTGATTAAGGCCTGTTGAATGATCTTACTATTCTATTGCTTTTGTAAGATTGTGATTGCCCTACGCCATGTACCAATGTATGCATTATAAATACAATCATGTATGTGAACTCTTGTAACAATAAACTTTGAACTTTGTAAGCCATTTTATCAGTAGAGGTAAACACGAAAAAAGTGCCAATTCCATTGTCACATTGATAACATGATAACATTCCCAAATATAAAAACAAAAATAAATATATAAATGAAAAAGCCGGTCTGGTATCTTGGCGATTTCGCGGGACATCGCTTTGATCACGACAATTTGATCCGCGAATTATTGAAGATGCTCCACTGCTCGGTATTGTGTCTCTATCAAAAATGGAGCAGACGAATTAGTATTTTTCTTCAGTTACAAAAGTTACTTACTTTACACCATTACCACCAATGAAAAGTTTGAGCTTCTAATTTTACTTCAAGATAAAAATATTGCATATTATTAATTGCGTCCCAAAAAAACTCCGATGGCACAATGTCCTTTATGGAATGAAGTACTGATTGCGCTTGCACCAAAGGCAAAATCAATTATCTTATACTATTGTTTGTGTTCATTAAACATATATATACACGATTAAACACAAATAATTGTTCAAATGATGAGTGCCGTTTATGCTCTGTTGGCGGTGAAACATCTTTAACAAATGGTTGAATCATATATATTATATTGCGAATATCTCGTTTATAGATGAAATCGTGAAAAGGGTGTCTTGCGCGAGAAAAACTGGCTATACGGTAACTCCATCGTAGCTGGTCCTGAGTCCATGTTGAAAAATAAGGGCGATAAAGTCTAGATTATAAGTTATAACCTCCATCTTAACATCAATCACCCAAACCAACAATCTCAAAAAAAAAACAAAAAAAAAATCAAGCAAAACGTACAAAATATAATCTTCGGGATACTCATTTTTTCATATTTGTAATTAAACACCAAATTTAACAAAGAAAACTTTGAAGAATCTAGTTTCCGTGATACTTAACTTCTTGCATCATTTACGATAACAATATAATATATATTTCATTGCTACAGGTACCATTGTGTAACACGCTGCCGTACAGAGCCTTTTTGCCGAATAGATTTTCACACCGCAGTATGGAGGATGCTGGATTGGAAATACATCAGTTTTATCCTTTGGTGAAAGTTCAGTGTAGCCCAGCTCTAAAGCCATTCTTATGTGCTACATATTTCCCACAATGCAGTCCAAGAGGTGGCGGAATCGAGGCATGCGCATCACTGTGTAGACAGGCAAGGCAGGGTTGTGAGGGACTTATGAATAGATTCGGATTCCAATGGCCAGAGTCACTGAACTGTTCAACATTTTCGGAAAGTTATAGGTGTTTGACAATGGACGATATTGGCCCAATGTAATTACATATTCATAAATAATTCCTTCTTGATTTTTGTAATATGATCATAAAGCTGCCTTTACATATTTCGTTGATGTTTATGCGGTCAAAAGACTTTCTCTAAATGGCTCTGATACAATATATGTAAAACAATCTCCAATTTGATACAGTCAGTAAATAAATACTTTTATTCGTAGTGAAATCACGTTTTCTAGTTTTTAACATTTTGGGGAAAATTACATGGCTAGGAAAAGAGTCATCCCCTACTTAAGCGAAGAAAAGGGAAATAACTTTCCTCGATGGAGATTTACAACAGTCGAACCCTTTGCAAGCCTCGGGTTAGCCAGTCGTGAATCTCCTCCTCGGGTATAGATTTCTCTGTTCTTCCCTCAAGGTAGGGACATATACTCTAAGTGTACCTTAAGGGAGAGAGCACTAAACTGAAGACCAAAAGTGAGGCGTTGTCCAGAGAGACATGAGGAAGAAGAAAGTTAGTTAGGAAGAGAAAAAAGAAAGATACAATCCTAAATTAAGTCGCCTTTTACGATCATGCAATATGGATAGCAGATATAATTAATTTAGCGGAAGTTAAACAAAGATGAACCAGTACTACTACAATTGCTGATAATATCACTTGCATACATGTATCTGATATGTACTATAAGATTATTTTATATGTGGATATGAAAGATAGGAATTTTCTACCCGAGGATCACAAAATGTTGTAAAACCCTCTTCAAGCTTCGGGTTTTACAACATTTTGTGATCCCGAGTGTAGAATATCCATATCCTTAATATCCACGTATGAAAGAGTATTTTTCTCTCATACTTCGACGTTTTATTGCAATTTTATTACTATAATTCTCCGCCATTTTGAAATAAATTCGAAAGAAAACGCGACTGCAAGTCAATTCTACATACA
>SAYR01077550.1:0-17216 GCA_004382745.1 Argopecten irradians irradians | reverse complement strand
TAATTAAGCCTAGTATCTAAAACAATATGATTAAGACTGTACCTTCATTTTTTTTTTGACTCTTGACGTCACGAGGCTTTATTACATGGGCAGCCATGCAATACAGCCTATTGCACTTGAGCGTATTGCCCTAGACAGCCAGCATTACAGTTGTAGGTATGAGAGAAAATTGTAAAAATTGCTACATTTGTATTTACAAACAGATTCGTTATATTCGTTGGCAGACTACGAAAATCGCCGAGTTAATCCGTTTTCCTAATGACAGCACAGGTTAGGGTCACCGAATATGGTGAATAGCTTTGTGTTTCGGATGTGTTTTCGTAAAGGCGCATTATCTTCTATATTTCTTCAGGTAATACGCCAATTTTGTAATGATTGAATAATATATTTGATGATTATACATATTGAAGAGAAAATGTGTGAGAACTTGTCTTCCAAGGGCTGTGTTATTCCGTCTTTACAATATTACACAATAGCTCCCTTGCGGGTACGTATCTATTGTGACGTCATTATTTTTGTGGCACAATTCACGTCGTTTCCCAGAGAAGTATAACGTTACGCTCGGCAAACCATGACGTCACCATCAATACTACTGCAAGGGCAGATAACTCTGTAGTATGCAATACGGAATACTGTATGATGTTTTAATATTTTAAATAAATAGATTGAAACAGAATAATACAGTGTTATGTGGAGACAGACAGTCGAACTGATAAGATAAAAGCCATATATGTCATAAGCCCTTCAATAAACAATATTTGCACATCATATTGTAAATATGGTAAACGACTTTTATTTACTACTTGTATCATTGATACGGGGTTGTGTTTGATTTAATTTAAATAAAGTAAATACAATTATTGTGACATACATTGATTGTATTCTGTTTTGTTGAAGATTGTTATGAGTTAAAAATATCTATAGATTGTAGCCCTATTGACTAGTAATTCTATGCTGGTAATTAAATGATAAACTTTACTCTGTTATACGTCGTATTTAATAGTAATGTCACTTTAGAGCGTGACAGGTATTGAAGATAGAGGAAAGAGGGGTACGAGGAAAAAAGCAAACCACCTGATCAGGTGGTAGCTGCCTCCTCCAGTTTTAATATTCCCGAGAAGGGTATTAGTAGAAAATCTATCCAACATTGGGACCATTCAGCGCCGCAGCCCTATAAATTATACTCATTTTACCCAATTGATACCAATTCACGCTATTTCTCTTATCTGACATTTGTTGTCTGATATGTTTCACTTTCTTCTTTTTTTGTTTAGGAGAAATGCGTACAAACTTTATTTTTGGTGCTTTGGTTTTGTTATTATTACAGTGCTTATTTTTACTGATAAACGATTAACAGCATGTGTCGAAACTTCTAGTTTTGTCACATGATGCGTACCCAAATGGGGTACCCAGCAAGAAAAAAATGTTAAATGTAAGAAAAATCATATATATATGGATTTTTGTGATTATTTATAAGGGATGTAGGTGTGGTTATTAGACTGAGTTACACTAAATATGATAACATACTGTAAAATTTGTTACAAGTGTTTTCACAACAGTACTGCCGCTAATTCAGTAGCCCGTAAGACCACGTAATGACTTGTGTCATAATTTTAATGATTTACATTCAGTTTTCTGTGACATTCACCTAAGCCTAATTGTTCCAATATTTATATAATTATTAGAAACTATCATTATTTTTAAATATTGTTAAAAATTCAATGTAAAAATACTACAAACAAAATGGATCAATCAAGTTACAAGATACTAGCCACATTTCTAGGATTCAAACGTCTCAGACCAAGTTATCGATTTTCATTTATATTTCAGAGAAAAAACAGAAATAGTTGCATCAAACAAAGCATAATTATCAAATAAATGATTCGTATCATCACTGAGAAATGAGGTAAACTTTATCAAAACAAATATTTCAGCTATTTTCTCATAGGGTAATCATTTTGAGTAACAGTATAATTTGGGACAATGACGTTATATGTATTACTGTGGCATTTTGCAAGGATAAATGATTTGATCAACCATCTCCTAAGTAGATAGCTCTTGATTCTATCATGACGTTCAATGATATCATAATGATTAAAGTTAGCATTGGTGTGTTTTCATTTGAATTTTCTGTTTGTAAAGTAGATACGTACAACATTTTTGTTTGACGGGGAACAACATTTTCGCGATTTCATCATTGCTATGACCGCTAAAATTTGATTCCGCGAAGTTTTCATAAATGGTCGAATTCTCGCGAAATTAAAATCGCTTAAAATTCGATTTTCTCGTTCTAATTCCAATCCGCAAAAAGATTGATCCGCAAAAAACTAGTCGTTAAACGTTTACTGTCTCTTTCGGTTTTATTTACTTGGAATCCAATCAAGTATGAGGTTATTGGGTGTTCATAGATTATTTTTGCAATGGAGTTTTTTTTCCTTCATTCATGTTTGTACATGCATCGTATGTCATACGTATAAGATATGATATCATGTTTATAAATACTATGTCTGTACATTAAAAGGTGCATTAGCTTCTATACTGTGATACTTCTCGGTGACCAAACGTAAGTAAGTTTTTAATCTGACATGTTGTACATGTGTAATATATGATTAACATTGTCACAGTAATGATAAAAGACATTTGTCTATAAGATCTGGCTTTTTTCGTTGAAAACATTCTTAAATTTAAGGAATCCTTTAACTTAAAATTCTCCATAGGGAGCATTACAGAGTTAAATGATGCTCTTTTTTGTAATCCTTTCCTATGGGGAAATTGAGGTTAAGGAATGTTCATTTAAACTGGACTAATATTGATAAATATATGAAAAAATGTCAGAATGTCACAAAAATGAATTTGATGGAAACAAGATCAATCTTATTATTCAATTTTTCTAACGTGAAAAGGTTCGAGAATTAGAAAAATGAATATGCGAAAAATATATTGAGTCGAAACACTATCTAATAACAACAGTTTATATATAACGCTTAACACTGAGATTGTATTTCTATGACCTCGGCCACATAATACGCCCCTGTGATAATTGTTAAGCTGAACAGGAATACTTATGGTGATAATCTGGCAGTATCTGATATTTGAATTTTTTGCCGAAAGTCACATACATGTATCTGATATGTACTATTAAGATTCTTTCACATGTGGATATGAAAGATACGAATTTTCTACCCGAGGATCACAAAATGTTGTAAAACCCAAAGCTTGAAAAGGGTTTTACAAGATTTTGTATCCACATATGAAAGGTATTTTTCTCTCATACCTCGACGTTTTATTGCGATTTTATTGCTATAATTCTCCGCCATTTTGTGTTATTCCGTCTTTACATATTACACAGTTACCTCCCTTGCGGGTACGTATCTATTGTGACGTCATTATTTTTGTGGCCACAATTCACGTCGTTTTCCCGGAGGAGTATAACGTTACGCTCGCAAACACATGACGTCACAATCAATACCTACACGCAAGGTCAGATAACTCTGTAATATGCAATACGGAATACTGTATGAATATTTGATATTTTACGTAAATAGATTAAAAACAGATAACGACATTGTTATTTCCAGACAGGCAGTTGTTACTGATAAGACAAAAACGTCATATATACACAAGCCCTTCAGTAAGCAAATATTCGCACATCATATTGTAAATATGTAAACGACTTTTATTTACTACTTGTATCATTGATACGGGGATTGTGTTTGATTTAATTTAAATAAAGTAAATACAATCTATTGTGACAATACATTGATTGTATTCTGTTTTGTTGAAGATTGTTATGAGTTAAAATATCTATAGATTGTAGCCCCTTATTGACAGTAATTCTATGCTGGGTAATCTAAAAATGATAAACTTTACTCTGTTATACGTCGTATTTAATAGTAAATGTCACTTTAGAGCGTGACAGGTATTGAAGATAGAGGAAAGAAGGGGTACGAGGAAAAAGCAAACCACCTGATCAGGTGGTAGCTGCCTCCTCCAGGTTTTAAATTCCCGAGCAAGAGGTATTAGTAGAAATCTATCCAAACATTTGGACCATTCAGCCGCCGCAGCCCCTATAAATATAACGTCATTTTACCCAAATTGATACCAATTCACGCATATTTCTCTTATATGACATTTGTTGTCTGATATGTTTCACTTTCTTCTTTTTTGTTTAGGAGAAATGCTTACAAACTTTATTTTGGTGCTTTGTTTTTGTTATTATTACAGTGCTTATTTTTACTGATAGAACGATTAACAGCATGTGTCGAAACTTCTAGTTTTGTCACATGATGCGTACCCAAATTGATACCCAGCAAGAAAAAAATGTATAAATGTAAGAAAAATCAATATATATGGATTTTTGTGATTTTACTTTATAAAGGGGATGTAGGTGTGGTTATTAGACTGAGTTACACTGAATATGATAACATACTGTAAAATTTGTACAAGTGTTTTCACAACAGTACCTGCGCTAATTCAGTAGCCCCGTAAGACCACGTAATGACTTGTGTCATATTTTAATGATTTACATTCAGTTTTCTGTGACATTCACCTAAGCCTATATTGTTCCAATATCTTATATATATATCATAGGAAAACTATCAATTATTTTAAATATTGTTAAAAATTTCAATGTAAAAATACTACAAACAAAATGGATCAATCAAGTTACAAGATACTAGCCTTATTTCTAGGGATTCAAACGTCTCAGACCAAGTTATCGATTTTCAATTTATATTTCAGAGAAAATAACAGAAATAGTTGCATCAAACAAAGCATAATTATCAATAAATGATTCGGTGTCATCACTGAGAAATGAGGTAAACTTTATCAAAACAAATATTTCAGCTATTTTCTCAATTAGGGTATCAATTTGAGTACAGTATCAATTTGGGTACAATGACGTTATATGTATTACTGTGGCATTTTGAAGGATAAATGATTTGATCACCCATCTCCTAAGTAGTAGCTCTTGATTCTATCCTGACGTTCAATGATATCATAAGTGATTAAAGTTAGCATTGTGTGTTTTCTATTTGAATTTCCTGTTTGTAAAGTAATACCGTACAACATTTTTGTTTGACGGGAACAACATTTTCGCGATTTCATTGCTATGACCGCTAAAATTTGATCCGCGAAGTTTTCATAAATGGTCGAATCCTCGCGGAAATTTAAAATCGCTTAAATTCGATTTTCTCGTTCTAATATCCAATCGCAAAAAGATTGATCCGCAAAAACTAGTCGGTTAAACGTTTTACTGTCTCTTTCGGTTTTATTTACTTGGAATCCCAATCAAAGTATAAGGTTATTGAGGTGTTCATAGATTATTTTGCAATGGAGTTTTTTTTCCTTATTCATGTTTGTACATGCAATCGTATGTCATACATATAAGATATGATATCATGTTTATAAATACTATGTCTGTACATTAAAAGGTGCATTAGCTTCTATACTGTGATACTTCTCGGTGACCAAACGTAAGTAATGTTTTATCTGACAATGTATGTACATGTGTAATATATGATTAACATTGTCGACAGTAATGATAAAAGACATTTGTCTATAAGATCTGGGCCCTTTTTCGTGAACATTCCTTAAATTTAAGGAATCCTTTAACTTAAAATTCTCCATAGGGAAGCATTACAGATTTTAATGAATGCTCTTTTTTGTAATCCTTTCCTATGGGGAAATTGAGGTTAAGGAATGTTCATGAAACTGGGCCCAAATATTGATAAATATATGAGAAAAATGTCAGAATGTCACAAAAATGAATTGATGGAAACAAGATCACATTTAATTCATTCAAATTTTCTAACCTTGAAAGGTTCGAGAATTAGAAAAATGATATGGAAAAAATATATTGAGTCGAAACACTATCTAATAACAACAGTTATATATATAACGTTAACACTGAGATTGTATTTCTATGACCTCGGCCACATAATACGCCCATATGCTATAATTGTTAAGCTGAACAGGAAATACTTATGGTGAATATCCTGGCGTACTGATATTTTGAATTTTGCCTTCTATATTCGATCTTTCCTAGAAAACAGAGCAGAATACTGTGGATAAGTTCATCTCTCATATCTACAGGTGTAATACTGGCTGGTATCAGACAATACACTCGTGTCGCTTGAGACTGTATTACATGGCTACCCATGCATTTCAGCCTCGTGACGTTATAGCGACAGCAAAATTAGTATTTTCTCGGTAAAATTTTAACAGATTAAAAAAATATGCTGGTTTTGCTATGAAATATGCAAAAACGCTATTTCCGTTGAATATATCACGCAATTTCCGTGTATGGAGAATTGGCTTACAATAATTATCTATTATTTGAAAATTGCGGAATCGCATAGTAAAACTGCAACAAAACGTTGAGGTATGAGAGCAAAATACTCTTCTATAGGTGGATATGAAAGATCACAAAATGTTGTAAAACCCTCAGGAAGCTTCGGGTTTTACAACATTTTGTAACACTCGGGTAGTATTTGTCTATCCATCATGTCTACAT
Organism: Argopecten irradians irradians; assembly: GCA_004382745.1. Taxonomy (NCBI): domain Eukaryota; kingdom Metazoa; phylum Mollusca; class Bivalvia; order Pectinida; family Pectinidae; genus Argopecten; species Argopecten irradians. The sequence goes on along the minus strand of SAYR01077550.1, from coordinate 10,702 downwards.
TGTATGAAAGAGTCTTATTATATTGAAAGATGGGGTCAAAGGTTATCAGTGGTAAACATGATAAAGACTTAACAATTGATTTATGTGGTTCTTGATAAAGGATGATAAATCTAACTTAATCCCAACAACACATATATATATACATGTATATGATAAATTTAAAGAAAAATCCTTACGGACGAAATCTATAAGAAATAAAAACAATAACGACTGACTAGTGAGCGCTTTCGCCCCATTCAAGGGTGCTCTTCAGACTGTTTATGTGAATATATATATTTCACGAATTTTAATTGAATGTATGAATCATTCTAATTACTACTTTCTCGGTACAATTTTGACATTTTTTCAGAAACTTTGCTGTATTTACTTTTAAAAAATGCAAACAATAGAATTTGCGTTGAAAATATCACGCAATTATTATGTAATGAAAATTATTTGCATTCACATTTATTTTTGAATTCATTTAAAAATGGCGGAAAGTCGTTGTAGTAAAATTGCAATTTACGCCGAAGTATGAGAGAAAAAAAACTCTAGGGATCACAAAATATTGTAAAACCATTTTGTGACCCTCGGGTAGAATATCCCTATCCTTCATATCCACATATGAAAGAGTCTTATAATATTGAACGTCACGTGACCATGTATTATACAATGAAAATAGCGAAAAATCAAAGCATGTCTAATATTTTTTGTATATTTTTACAATCGCCATATTCATGTCAAGATCACAAATGACTCGATGTATATGCTTTTGTAAAATCAGATCCTGACAAACTCACAATCAGTGGCAATGCATGCTATAAACACTAGTAAACCCAGTGTTATTGTTATTTAATTAATCTTCCAACCCTTATGGAGATGTTTTCCTGAAGTAACCAGTGTCATCTAAATTCGAGTGTACCATGTTGACAGACAACATATCATCCACACCAACGGTGTCATTATTAAAACCACAACGTGGTACACAGGGTAAGAGAAAAAAAAAAACCTTCACTCTCTTTGTTGTGAGACAGGCCTTGTTTTCGATAACTTATACAATTCTATCAACCTCATCATACCCGGAAATGTGAATATCTCTGTTAAGAAAAAGCCAGGTGTTCAGAAAGAGTTAGCGGTCTCTGATGTTATTCTATAACTGTAATGCTGGAACCAAACATGGAATTTATATTGAAAATAGTACTACTAATATTGCTTATATAAATGATAATTAATTATCTAGGTAAAATTGAAGGTCTTCGGTTTTTAAACTTTATCCTTTGCACCCGAGACAGGTACGATGGCCTCCAACGAAATCCCACTGCCAAAGGTGAGTATTTATCTTTCATAATCGATAACAAACTAAGATACATGCAACCAGTTTCAATGGGTATTAACACAAGTACCATCCAGTGAAAACTCTCTAGTATGTTTACATGCCATATATTTTACTCCTCAAGAGCCATCAGGACATGGCGAAAATACTAGAGAATGGTCTCGTTGGATTTTCTTTTTCTATATGTATATATATATAATAAATAAATGATGAATATCCTTGTGATGGAATTTAAATAGAAAAAAAACTAAAACAAATCTACCATCGATGGCAGATTTGTTTTAGTTTTGTTTTTTCTGTATATATATATATATTTATCTATTATGGCCCGGTTGCGCGGGCACTATTGCCTCATAGTATTGTCGAGGGATGGAATAGTTCGGCGAGGGCATTATTTCCTCTCGAGACAATACTATGAGGCAATAGTGCCATAATGGGTTTAGTACATCACCGTTCTAATTTTGGACCAAACTTCGTTTTAATTTGATACATACGTATACGTTGGTGGCGTCAGCAAACTAGTAGCAACGTAACTCTCAATAGTCTCCCATTTTCCCGCTAATGTTATAGAAAAATCGAATAACAAAATGCCCTTTACATGTAGTACAATGTTTTATTAACAGAAACAGTCAAAAATATAAAGTTCACATATTTAATATTTTGTAGCTATAAACAGATTTATTATTTACAAATGGAATAACAGACTAGCTTAAATCTGAATAAGTTTAAGTATTAACATTCACCAGTCCGTTTTATTTTCATGCATCACAACTAATTGTGGAAATTTACAACACAATTATTAAACGTGAAATTTGGTCGGCAATATCGATATCTCCAATTCGTCACCTGGTTGTTCACCTGTGTAGGGTCCATAATCAATGGGCACATTCTCCTCACGGAATATGTCTGAAAGTTACATGTCTGCAAACTGATGGTTGGTTTCTGCCGTTGGTCGGTTGATTCCGGTACCGCTTTTGTCTGGTTTTCTGACAGGGACAAGTGTGTTTATGGTGTTAGTATGTTTACTAAGTTCTTCCGGCATTTTATTTTTGGTATCTACACTTGTTTCGGATACATAACTTGCTAATGATTTTTCATTTCTGTGTCCGCTGACAGAAATAATGTCACGGTCTTTGAACCCAGATTCATTCAATAATGTGATGGTTGTTGCGCGTATGCAGTGGTTGGTGTATATGTCGGAGAGGTTTTATTCCTTCGACAGATTGGACATAAATTCTCCGATAGCGTTTTTACCAAGGGGCCTGTTTTCATACCATACTTGATCAGCGTCACAATACTGATTTCGAGGATATTGAAGTAAAGCATCGCATTTGGGATTTCTTTTGGACAAGTACTTTTCAAAACTTAGCACAGGGCATGCGGCATTCTTTGTTTCATACATGCGAGCGCCAGTGCCTTCCAGTTCATCAGTTACACCTGTGTGATTTTTGGTTTTCTCAGAATTTGTCTTGCAAATATACCGCTGTTCATTGTCATCAGTTTTTACTTGGAAGTCTTATGGTTTCAACTCACGGATATTCTCTCTCCCTCTTCTACAGAAGAAAAATATAATCTCAAAAGTAATCTTGTTCAATAGGCCTTTGGGTACGTCCGTATTGAATGCCCTGGGATGAGAATACAGTTTCTGGAGATCACCTGCAAAAGATATATACAGTATTCTTGACAGTAATTTTCGTAATTGAATATCAATGGTGACTTCAAACGGCACTGGTTAACTATATATTGATTGGAAAAAATACTATTCTCGACTCATTAAACGTTAATTACATGTATATCATAAACAGAAAATAAACCAGTTTCGTTTACTTACCAGCTGGAATGGCCTTCTTGTGAGTTACGGTACCCTTCCCTTCTGCCCGTGTCATTTTTAGCTTTGAAATGAACACTTGATTTGCTCCCTTGAAAACAGGGTCATTAATGATGTCAAATGTCTTGTTATGGGGCGGTTCCTGGAGGTAACGTCGTATTCCTTGTCTTATAGCGCATATGGACGATTTTGAATAAAGTTCACCTTTCTTATTCCGTACATTAGTGAAGAAATCCTTCAAGAGAGTACAGAGATCAGGTTCTGAGAGAAGTTCAAAGGTTTCTTGTAGTCCCCTGTCGTAGCAGAATTCTCGTAATATCGAGACTGCATATCTTGTCACATCTTTGGTTTTCTTAGAAACGTGGTCTTGTACAAATTGTACACTGTCTTCTTCGGAGAAACGACGTTTTTTTCCGCTACCATTAGGCCTATGATGCGCCGTGTCTGCCATCTTGACGCCCGCATCTACATGTAACGTGACGTAATAATGACGTAATACAATAATGACGTCACAATAGATTCACGCACGACGTCGCGCCACTTCGATAGTGCCCGGCCCAGCGGGCACTATTGCAAATAGTTTTCATGTGTGTAGACAATCAGAATGCAGTATTCTGTCATGTGATGTACTAAATATATATATATCACCTCGTCAAACTACAACTCTAGAAATCAAATCTTCGTGAAAAGTCGTTAGGCATGAAAACGCCAAATTATTTGGCCTCGAATTTGGTTTACAGGAATCATTTTTAACACAAAAATCTCAGTGTACTCTAAACAAACCGCGAAGGTGTGTATGATGAGAGTAAACTCAGATTTTCATTTCTCGATATCATATTCAAGTTAATTCTTGTAATATCATGATAATATCTTCAAAATTCTAAATACATTTAAGGACTCTTTATTTCTATGAAATCATTGCGTCGTTGTCTCAACCAATCAGAAGTGACATTACAAATGGCGGCGTTATTTTTTCTTTATGGGCTGGTAAAGTAAAATTTTACTTTAAATGTTCCTTATCAGCGTACAATTAAATGACTAGTTCATATTTGGTTGTTTAGCTTTGTCTGATTGATATTCAGTATGTCAAACAGAATATTAAAGAGGTACATTGTAATAATTTCTCATCCTATTTTCGCTCACAGGTATTTAAAGACCCAGTTCATGGAGAGATAGAACTTCATCCTCTTTGTGTTAAAATCATCGATACTCCGGAGTTCCAGAGATTACGTTTCATCAAGCAATTGGGAGGATGTTGCTATCTCTATCACGGCGCCAATCACACTCGCTTCGAACACTCTATTGGGTATGTATGTTTTCTTGGCGTTTAAGGAATATGGCTAGCGCGTGGTACAGGTAACCCAACATTTAACATTTATTTCGTTCTCAAAAGTAATAAATATCTGCGTCAAAAAAAACGTCATTTTCTCTAATTATATAAAGTGTAACGATAACACCAACATGACGTTAAAATCAATACCGCCCCAAAGTGACGATAAGGTTATATAAATACAGAATAGCTTCGGACTATGAACTTCCTCCTGCAAACAAATATGAAAAAAGTGACAGTTATCTTTATCTCTGTATACTACGGCTTCCCTCAATCATACTTTTAATATCATACAAACTAGCACTTTTGTAAACGGCGATGGGTATTACTGAACGTTATCCAAATCACATGAATATACCGCAGTCTCCCAAAACACACATCACACTTTTCATTCACATTACACACGTTTATTAATTAAAGACACAAACAAATTTACACTTACACTGCCTACACTACATCAATGTATATCTAAATGTTTCGATAATTAAGTGATCGGTTATATCTACAGAGCATGCCACTTAGCGGGTAAATTAGTCGAGGCAGTAACAAAGCGTCTGGAAGACGAGAGTGTTGAAGATAAGGGCCTAGTATCCTATAAGGACAAACTATGTGTGAAAATAGCAGGGCTTTGTCACGACTTGGGTAAGTTACGTGAACCCTTAACAACGTTTACTTTCTTCTCTTTCAAATTGTGGCTGATGACCATTTTTTCTAACTTTGTTTTTTTCTTTTTTTTTCGTGACTTACATGAAAAAAAAAAGAGAAAAAACTTATAAAAGAAATCTTGTTTCTCTGCTTTTATTCTGCCCACTTGAAGTATCTCGTGCATATTAATAGTACATATCTAATACGATGAAAACATTTAGGTCAGATTTTGTAGTACTTTGATGAATAACAAATTCTCGTCATTATCGGCTACAAAGTGTTGCTATCTGTGCTTGATATCCAAACGCAAGGCGTCATCAGTACATTTTAAAGTAAGATTGACAGGTAAATTACAAATCTCCGTTGTAACTACTAATTCTGGTAGCCGCTGGCGGACATTTGTAGTTTTTACTGGTATATCAGGTAATAGTTAGTCTCATTACATTGGGATAGAAATACAAAATCATAACCAAGGAATAAGAAGAACATTTCCAAATTCTTTAAAATCCTTCTTCTAGCGTAGGAATAAAAGGGTTTTTTTTGTGCCATCCTTATCTAAAGGGGAATTGTTTGTAAACACTAATGGTCTAGTCAACCAAGAGTCATAGGGGCAAGACCCAATAAAGTAAATAGAGGAAATTCTTTGAAATCCTCAATCTTCTGAAGTAATACCTGTACCTGGAATTTTGTTTTAAATCCTTTCTATGTCTCGGTATACGGGATTGTCTTGTTTGATATGTACCGTTGAGATTTCATTAAAGATGCTCCACCGCTGACAAATGGTATTTTTTCTCTATCAAAAACAGGAGCAGACGATTTAGTATTTTTCTTCAGTTACAAAAGTAACTTACTTTCCACCATTACCATCATTGAAAAGTTTGAGCATCTAATTTTACTTCCGGACAAAAATATTGAAATACTTAATTGCATCCCGAAAAAATTCTATGGCACAATGTCCTATATGGAATGAAGTGTTGATTGCGCATGCACCAAAAGCAAAATAGATTAATTCATATTATTTTGTGTGTTAATTAGGTATCAAATAAATAGTGAGCATCGCTATGTCGCTCCCATTTTTACAAGAATAGCTGACATTGTAATGTCATTAGACATATATATACATGAATAAACACCAGTTATTGTTAAATTGATGAGTATGTTTTATGCTCTGTCGGCGGTGGACCATCTTTAAAAAACATGTTTTTTTAACTTTAATTTTATATGTTTACTTAATGATATGCTTCATAATGAATACATCTGCCACATTGCATTGTTGCTTGTGCATTATTAGGCCATGGACCATATTCCCACATGTTTGAAAATGTTGTCAAAGAATATCGGGAAAAGAAAGGACAAGACAAATGGACGGTAGGACTTTTCATATTTATTCTAAATTGAACAAGTATAATGATGACTAAGAATTGACTTTGTAAAGGTTAAAAGCTATAAGGCTTCTCCACTGCATTACCTCTAATGACACCAAATGCGTATGTCAAGACTATGTTGGTGAATACCGCCTTGTTAGGGATTTCTTTTAAAGTTTCATAACGGTACCTGTGTAAAGTTTTATGATATTTCGTGCACCATGAACATTTAGTACAAATGCGAAATGTTTTTGCTTGGATTATCAATGATTTCAATATGAAAATCCCCTTCGATATCAATCTAGGTTTTAGAATCATTAAACAATATATTTTGTGTCTGCTTGACACCTCTCCGTAAGTGAAATGTCAAGATGTAGAATTATATCCCATTCAGAGTTATTTTTGCAACTCTGCTTTGAAGGTATGTTTCGTTCCCAATCATGAATTGGATTCCAAGGACACTTTTGCTCCTTTGGAATTTATAATTTCCTCATCGTAAATATCACTGAAAATAGGTTATTTCAATATTAAAATCTTAATTTGATATCCACAAGAATAAAATTCTGGGAATTCTTTCGGGGGGATCGTTGTGTGTAACTAATGATTAATCATCAGAATAACAGCATGTTAAATCCATTCTGATTCGATAGCCATGTACCTATGATATAGCAAATGGAATGCACGTATGCCTACTTATAAACCTTACCTGTATGTATTCGTTAGACCATAAAATAAGTACGACTTACCTGTGTAACTAATAAAATTCTATTCAACTATCCGCCAGTTGGATAGTTGAATTATTGCAATGTTTGATGAGGTTCGAAAGAGGGTAGGATTTTTTTTAAGTTGAATATACCACTCGTTCGTACAGAATAGGCCAGAGAAAACACCCTATATCGGGCCTCCTCTGGCCTATTCTACACCCACTCGTGGTTTATCCTATCCTTAGACACTGGGTTTCCGAGGATGGCGTCCCGGATGCGATCGCGCCAACTTTGTCAGAGAACTGTTTGATTTGAATTCATTATTCAAATATGTTTTCAATGAAATGTAACATAACTTTTATTTTTTATCAAAGCATGAGCATGCGTCACAGGAACTTGTTGTCATAATATATGAAAGATTAAAGGACGACTTTAAGGTAAATACTGATTTCAAAAATAATTTTTCTTAAAACACTTTGCACCCTTTCATATTTTCACCAATGTTCAATGAGATGAAAGGAATGGATTCCGAAACTAAATGTGAATATTATAAACGTACGTATTTGGGGTTGTCTACGTCGGTACGCATGAATATTAACATGTGCTACTTGAGTATAATATTCAATACACATTTATTTGTATTTGATTTGATTAGAGAATGTAGTAAGCCAAAAGATAATTCTTTTTATTTTGGTAGATAAAAGAATAAAATATTAAGTTCCCTTACGATATATATATAGGTATTTGATAACTTCATGTTTCATTTTGATTTCATTTTTATCAAAGACAAAAACATGATTTGATGTAAGCGTATTGAAAACATAATTTGATAGCTTCACACTATACAGGTATATATCATTGATGAGTTAGATTAATTCAGACGATATCATTCTATTATTTGATCATGCAAACAGTCTTTTGGTTTGGATGAAAAGGATATCGACTTCATCAAAGAATTGATACATCCGCCGAGAGACCACTTAAAGGTAAAATTAAAAATAACTCTGCTTTTCTCATCATATTTGATTTTGTATGAATGTTATAGAATTTCATAGGGAACATGACATTAATGCCAAGTTAATAGTATCTGTTATGCATGTCCATTTCCGCTTGTGTAGCGATTAGCGTTTAGAACGTTTGTAAAGAAGAACAAAAATGTATTTGTGAAAATGAAACTGGTGGAACCATCATTTTAACCGAAGATAACAGCAATGACCTTGAAAGTTTAGTTTGAACATGTTTTATTGTAAATACATGAGAAAAATGATGGAACACAAGTTAATTCATATGTAATATACTAAAGAGCGCACGTTGAAAGAGCAACACTTTTTTAAAGTGAATACGTTTTTTTATACAAATTACTGCGTTCACTGAAAATCCGACAAAATAAGTAATATCAACAAGAAGACAACACTAGTTTTAAGGCAATTAACCAATAATGATTCCATGACTAAATCCACGCCCCCGGGGCGTGAAGGCGGCCCCCAATTTTGTCAAACACGTACCCAAACGTGACAAAAAAAAAAAAAAAAAAAAAAAATAGTACTCTGTGATCGCAGCGTTGTTTTTCGACTCTGAGCTTTTGAAAATGTCGCTTAGTTTGAAAACGATGTAACGACTTAATGTGGACAACCAATCTTCGCGCAGTTAGGGTATGTTAGGCAGATGGATTTTTCCCGGCTGTTCGCCACGTCCAAAAGTATTTCGAGCAGAGTTAACGACCAAAAACCTGCTTCCTGAACGATTACAGATGTCCTAGGAGCAACACCTTACGACACAGTTAACAACTTATTAAGTGTATGCAATATTTAACAAAAAAGACTATTATTATACACCAATGATTATATAGAGGATCTATGATTAGTTGAAATACATCACATAGTCGAGAGAGAGATAAAACATTGTATTTTTCATTAGAAGTGTACCCGTGGTGGCCGCCTCTTAATCACACGGAGTTAACTATGTATCTACCATCTCCGAATTGTCACGTAATTTTTACTCATTCAGAATTTAGAAGTAATATTTACCCCAGAGTAGGGAATCGCAATTTTCGGTGAAAAAACATCCATTCTCCCAGTGACAGTGATGATAATAAAAGATTTATTTACCCCTACAAATGTAATAGTTTTCCCTCGAAGCAAGACCCTCGGTGCACTATTACATTCTTCGGGTAAAAGTGACAAAGCTGCAACTATTATTTTTGATAATTAATCTATACTAGTCTGAAGAAATAAATGAATTTTGGGTAAATTTATACTATCATTTTTTATTAAGTCGCCATTGAATCGATGTGTTCTAGGTATTTTGTCAAGTGGATACCGGCATCATGATGAAAACACCATTTTGATGTAGAAGCGAACCAAAATGCGTCATTTTTGTGAGGTTGATTTCAATTCTCGAGCACCTAGATATAGGATAAAGATCTATATCAAAAATAATTTAATCATCGTTTCAGAAGGAAAAGAATTTAGATAATTGTTCATTATAGTCCAAAGAATAAAACAGAATATGTTAATCAATGTCATTTTTTTTTCGCATTTACATCTTAAACTTTGTCATACAGGCATGTAGTGAAGGCGATGATCAAGAAAAAAAGAAAGAAGTTCTTTCTGTATGAGGTATTTTACGTGTTTTTCACACTTGAATAAAAGTATCATGTTATGTAAATGATAAACAAATCCAAGGATTCTCACGTTAATATGCTGAATAATCTTGCCATTTTACTCTGTATCAACGTTACCATTAAGGCACGAATAACCTCTAGTATATACTCGAGATCATGTACCCCTCTTATTTTCGACGTTAAAAGGGTTATACTGTATATCAATCTGAGACAATGGCAAATATCAAAGAACTCAAAATCAACGATACTATTAAATGTGTTCTAATGGTCCTCTAAAAACTTCGCACCAAGTACATAACAACTTTATTTATCAATAATTAATATGTTCAATGTAATTGAATCCTATGTAAGGCCAGTAGAATTTAAATATGACAAGTCAACTGATGTCCAGAAAACCTACAAAGTGGTCTTATAATGCATGTGATCAGATATACAGAGTTACTTCCCATAATGGCAGGGTTTAATTGTGTTCGGGTATTAATATGTCAACAAATGTTAAAATTAAACTAATATTTCCGCTTCAAGTACGATTAATCTAAAATCAGCTTGTATTAGGCGTATTTAGAGCATCGTTGTGGACGGAATTATACGTTAAAATTTTATTATATGAGGCATAATCGTAGAGCATCGTAGTGGAGCGTAATTAACAATTAAATTATATTGTCTCAGATTGACAAGATTGTTGGCCAACTAGAAACCTGTGTGTGACGTTGAATAAGTGGGACTACTTCTTGCCCCGGATGCCTGTACTTGGTGTCAAGAATGGATTGATCACCAACAGACTGACTTTCTTCTGCTTCGCGCAATGTTAATGATGACAAAGGTGTGATGCATGTGGCATACAGAGATAAGGTAAGGCATTAATGTATACGACATATTTATGAAATTCAGTGAAC
>SAYR01077545.1:0-21938 GCA_004382745.1 Argopecten irradians irradians | reverse complement strand
AGAGAGAGATACAAGTACTACAACAATGATAAAGAAAGTTTAATAAGAGTTTTTGTTGAGATCGCAATGAAATACGTTATAGTTTTTGCATTTCTAATTTTTTCGTCTTCGATTCGTAGCATGTTGTCAGGTAGTTTCCGATTCTTTAAAATTGATATTTCTCTGGCTCTTCATTAGCTTCATTTGGATTGGCTGTTGTCTTGGTTTCTTCTTTTAGCGATGTGTCTGCTAGCGGAAATCGGTCAAAATAAAAAACAAAGATTATTGGTAAGTCTTTGGCTTAAAATTCACGTAAATTGTGTTCAATAAGACAAGTTGTCGTTATTTCTGTCTCTGTTCAGTTTGTTAAATCAACGCCGCTAAATATCCAGTCCCCTGGTATCATTATTCTGGTCTCTAGTCTCTAAATGGCTTTTTCAGTTGATTTCTTAGTTACGTCTTAACTCCTGGTATCCTTAATGCTTTTGTTAACAGTACCCTTTGCGTTGCACACCTTAGACGATCTGTTTACTCTATCTGCTTTCCATCCTCTTAATTCTTTAACATTCTTCAATAGTCCCCTATTCACATCTGACACACTAATAACAGTAGTACATTGTAATTCAATATCACATATATATTAAAGATACACAATTATATCAATTGAACATCCATAAAAGGTCACGCTCATGGTGAAATTCTCGAAGTTTACCAATCATCGATTGCTTCCAGAATCTTGGACATTGCATTCTGGAGACCGCAATTATGTACCTCATTTCGGCGTGTCCGAAAACATATTGACGACCAACAGGCGGGTAGTGCGATAAGGCGTTATACTGACAGTGCGATCATGCACCACGCGATGATGTGACAACGCACTAAACGAAAAGAGACAATGTTCTAAACTAAAAGCCACAATGCAGCAAGCGAAAAACGACAAAGTATAAAGCAAAGAGCGACAGTGCAACATTGCCCAATGTGACAGTTTGCGCCATGCGACAGAGCGACAATGCGCCATGTGATAAACAATCTGTCACACTGTCGCATGGTACATTCTCGCACTGTCACATGGCGCATTGTTGCATTATCGCACTGACGCATGGCAAATTTTTACATTGTTGGCATTACGAATCAAGCAACCGTAAAACAGCAGTAAGCGTAGTTATCTCGCCAAAGTACGACAAAACTAAATGTTTATTTGAAGTACAGGTGGTTTAAAGGTCACAAGAACGTGATTCGTCGTGGGATGTTATCGAATCCTCTATTAAACGGAGTGAACGTGAGGATCTGTACCTGTATATATCATGGGTACCGTTTGAAGGGGTCATTCTTCGTGTGGTATTTGTTTAGATAACAATGACTTTGATGATAGTCTTTCATGTGAGCGCAACTCTTTTGTTTTGACCTCATTGTGATCAGGGACAGCCAATCAAATAAAAAATAAATTAGATTTAACTTTTGCAAAGGAAAATGGAGAATGCTAAGCATAGCTTTGATAATAAGTAGCATTAAACAGCACACTAAAAAAAGAAAAGATTATGCGTTTCGCATAAAATATTCTAAGAAATGACAATCAATTTGGCATTCTATGATTGACTGCAAAATAACACACACAAACGTCTGTCAATATCAGGCAGTTAGCAAAGCCAAATGCAGATCTGAAACCATATTGACAATACAATAATAATGTCTGTCAATTCTATTTAATATGTTCATTGATGTCAATCGTTTATCAATATTATAAGAAATCACAACGAGTTTGTAATGAAAAATAAATAAATAAATAACATAAGCTTGTCGATAAACCTCTAATCATCTCTTCAAAGAATTTGGGACAATTTGTATGCACAATCACGTTTTAATGATACCTCAAATGAAATGCTTTGTGTTGGGAATATACCATGGTTGTTATTGCATATTTAGCCGTTTTATAATGGCATCAGTCACTGTCCAGTTAGGGTTTTTTAAATACTCCTTTGACACCTTTTGATAAGTTGGTGCTTTTTTCTACAGCTGTTTGAGATAGCTGCTTGTTTTATTATTCTATTGTTTGTCTTCATGATAGCTTTATGTATTTTAAAAAGTATCGAATATATTATATATTTCACTTCTAGTGATATCCGTTCTGTTAGAGTTAAAAGTCATTTCCAAGATAATAAAATATTAATGACTTTTGATAAACAAGTATACTTCATTGGTGTTTTTGGTTCAAATGAAATAATTCTAGATAAGAGTAACATTGATAATGTTCTTTCATATGAACTCTTTACTATACTCTTTTCCTATTTTGATATCTTTGTGTTCTGGTACACTAATCACTGCGACTTTGTTGCACTCGAAAACAATGTTCTATTAAAAATAATAACTAAAATGACACATAAATTATTAACTTTTGTAAATGAAAATGGTGACTGCAAGCATGGTTTTTTATAAGTAGATAATACACAATAAAAAATGCCTGGAAAAATTCAAGATGCAATTTTGGTTCTATGGGATGCTTGGCATTTTCTTACTACGACAAGGTGTTTTAGCTACTGGGAGTTTGGTACATATATGTATCGTATTCTGGCTTCATTGTCCTGTTGATTCTTAGCTTCATTTCAATTGCAAAAAGGACAATTCGAATTTGACAACAGGTATAGCATATTTTGAACCATATCCATATAGAGTCATCTTCTCTGGTCGTAACCCGGTAATCTTCCCTCTTCTGCAAAATATAAACTCTTTTTGAAATTACAGTACTTTTAAATGCATAGGTTTTAAAATTACATGTACAAAATAGAGAGCTGAAAATGATTTTTGGCAGTACTGCAAAAATCATTTATTTACATCAATAGTGGAAATGAACAATGAGTAATACGGTTCAGATCATGAAGCAAATTGTGGTTCTACAATTTCAATTACACATTTTTACGAATGTTATTAGTATTCTAACAGTGATTTCTGCAGTATATGTTTCCATGTAAACCATATTTAAGCATAAAAACAACAATTTTACAGTACAAATTTCGCTGTGTTATAAACTAACGTTTTATAGTCCATCTGAAGCGCATTTGAAATTATTTTTACAGCTTTATTCATCAAACCTAATGGTTTTTTAATAGAGTTACGATTGAAATAGCATGGTGCAACAATTTTCTCTCAGTTAGGCACATTAATAACTTTAAATTGAACATAAATGGATACTAATACGTCGATTATGTACAACGTGTGTTTATCTTATCTGGGCATATCATATTGTAATTCTTCCTCCTTCTCCAAAATATGAAATCTTCAATTTGAACATAGACTTATACATGTAACATGACGATTATGTACAAATCAATTTTCGATTAGATAATGTGTTGCAGCATTCATGAACTATTTATATTAAGATATGACAGAACAATATGGCTTGGATGCTTTCTATATTTAAATTATCCTTTGCCTCCCTTAACAAAGATAAATTGCTGGATTTGAAATGCATTGTGCTGATTCTAAAACTTGCTTTTCTTTATCCGTCGAAAACATTTCAACACGAAAACGTTAAATACATTTTTCTCTGATACATTATCAAAAAGAAGAAAATTTTATGCAGCTTCAGTTATTTCAAGAATATGTTATTATACCAATTATACGACCTATTTTCAGGTTGATACGGTGATTTATCAACCCGAAGTAAGTGTATCATCCGAGGCAAGCAGGCAGATGGTTAATATCATTTTCGAGGGTTTGATAACTCACTGTATGCCACCTGAAAATAGGTCGATAACTGTTTTAATTATATGGCATTTACAGAATATTACCTGGTTCTTCAAAAAGACTTTAACCAAAATAAACAGGAAATGAATTATTTGCAAAATGTCCCTTTTTACAAAAATCGTTTATCTATTCAAGTAGTATATGGTAAATATCCAAATACTTTTTGCTAAATATTTTAGACGGGTAGAAACAGCGGAATACTTTATCGTGCATCAACTTCCCCGTTGCGCATTTTTGAAACGTTTTACATAAATTGAAGTTTGTTTGTTGTCACCGTTGATCGCAGTAAACTTGCTGCCTTCGCCGGTGTATGGTTGCCAGAACTATATAATGACGTCACAATATATTATCCGACGTCATTGAATTAGGAAACCCGTTACTCTATATTTGGGTGCGATCGACGTCAAAAGTGATTAGACGTCACATCTAAAGGAGTTCCCTCGATTCTATTTTTTAACACAGGTAACTGGAAATCTTGATCTTGTGGTTCGTTAATTATCCGAATTTATTAAGATGTGATGAATTATTAAAACAAACTGATTCCCCCGTACTCCGATATTGATGTTGAACAACATGTGACTTAAGAATAGATAAGTGTAGTTGTCCTCAACCCATGAAGAATTTACACTATCCTACAGTTATCTGCTAATCAATATTTGATATGTTTCAATCATCAGATTTCTTCATCCACAATCGTTTGTGACATGAAAAGATCGTGTCATTTGACTAATCCGTTGAAAGTTTTCTGATGGAGAACAGTTTTCACTGATTAGAACTCATGGATACACTGTCCCGATCAGCACAATCCGGGTTCTCTGTGAAATATATATGCTTGTTGTTTGGTGATGTTTACCTTAAAAAACATGAAGTAGCACAGTTGGCCACTCTATCAAGTCTGATTTCATTGGGTTCTTGTCTTTTTGCGAGCGACTCCCCCATACCAATTCTTTATTGAAAGAACCTATTCCGAACTTTTTATTTTCTTAGTTTGAGTCTGTCGGTTTAAAGTCTTCAAATCGGTTGTTTGTTTCACATTTGCCATTTCAAAGCTTGATTCTGTATGGTCTATTTTGACTATTTGTTACCAGCTGATTTTGACATTCTTATCCAGCTTTCATTCCCACTTCATGTTCTTTTCTAATTCCTTATATGACTCCCTTTTGTGTCGGTGTATAAGGCCCTTTGCCTACTATTATTCGTTGAAATATTAGTCTATGTAAATGGAATTTTGCGACAGTTGTCCAGCAATTCTTTCCTGTCTTGTTTTGTGTCCATTTTGTTATAAGTGCCGATTATGATGACATGCTTGTTCTTTAAGTCGTCAATACCGAAAGATTTACTCTTCTTCTTTCCTTTAATAAGGATCTTCGTTTGTTTATTCTGGAAAGCTTTACAGCATAGATAAGTTAGGTATAATTTTGATCCTATCTTTCTCTCTGCCTTTCATTCACCACATAGAATAGCTCCTTTCATTGTCTGTTCTAGACTTTCTGTATTCTCTGGAACTCTATTTTTATAATCTTTAGCATATTTTCTACATCTGTCACCTTTTATCTGTATTTTCCTTAATGTGTTGATTTTATTTATCCATATTAGCCATTCGGGGAAGGTTATGTTTACATACAGGTACACAGCAAACCCACATTAGCTCTCCATTTGTTTTGGTAGTTTTGTGCATTTTAAACAATAACATATTTATAAAAAAAATAGCGGCTTTGTTGTTTTGCCTCCCCGACACGACCAAATCACTCAAGCACCGAAGTTTTTTTTCTACAACGTTGTTTACTCGTTCAATAAATATTAAATTCCGCTTCTCACTGCTGCTGGATGCACCACACAGAGCATTTTTTATTTAAGTACTTGTTAATACTTGATTCGTTCACTTGCACTGCATATTGGGTGAAACTTAACAAAGTCAACTTTTGCAGTTGTGGCCTCCAATCTGATTAAAATTAGACTTGCAATTCTGCTCCACTACGATGCTCTACGTTACAATGTATTGGAGTGTAACGTAGAGCATCGTAGTGAGAGGAATTAGAAGTATGATTTTAATTAGATTGCAATGGCTTCCAGTTTGTTTTTATTAGCACTCAATCACTTTACTAAAATTCTACATGTTGTCCAACATACGCATCACATCGCTTATTTCTTGTTTCACAGTATTACATCATCACGTATCGATTGTTTCTGGTAAGTATCACATCAATATGAATCGATAACACTAGATTAATATTTATAATTAACTGAGCTAATTAACACAGAATATTGAAGAAAACACGACTTTCCACCGCATATGTACAATACACTAGAACACTTACAACATACCGCGAAAATATATAAAAAAATAATTATATAAATAAATGATAACTATAACAAATATGTTGTAGATTTCTAAAAAGTTCCTTTTTTTGGTGCCGACTTTCTAGCCCGTGAACACCGTAGACAATGGGGATCATCTGTAAATATTCAGCAGATGGTAATGTGCTCATCGCCATTCTCAGTATTTACAGCAAATTTGCTTGAAATGAAAGTAAAAAAAAAAATGAATAAGGTTACACATAAATGAAAAAGTAAATAAATGCTAGAACTATATAATGATAAAGTTCAGTTAGTAACGTTTTTTTGAAACCGACAAATGACGAATTATGTTATAGTTATGTATTGTCTAGTCTTCGATACGTAGCATATTGTCAGGCAATTTTCAGTTATTTTAAATGGTTATATCCCTGACTCGTCATTAGCTACATATGTACTAGGTTTGGGTGCTGTTTTGGTTTTTTCCTTAAGTCTGCAACACAGGAAATCGGTCAAAATAAAAAAAGTCTAAAAGAAAACTAATGATAACTACAATTGGCTTAAAATAAACCCTTAGAATTGGGTTCAGTGACACCAGTTTTTAGCTTTAAGTCTTTCCTGTCCGATTTTCAAATAACATGCGCTAAATGTCGCAGTTCAACTGATATTACTAATTCTGGTATCTAGTTTCTAAATGGCTGTTTTATTTGATTTCCTAGCTACTTCCCAACTCCTGATATCATTGATGTTTTTGTTCTTTACTTAGCTACGTCTCAAGTCCTAATGTCATGGGATGTTTTGATTTCTTCCGTGTAATTTGCATTCATAACATTTTTAAACCTGAATCTTTGGCCTCTTAACCCTCTGCGTTGCGATTTGTTTACCCTATCTGTGTTCCATCCCACCTCTTATTAATAACATTCTACACAAAAATGTCCCTTTTTACATCTGACGTAAATTCTAATTCAATGTCACATGTGATAAAAAATACATCTTATTATCACTCCGATCTTACAACATTCCTATCGGGGTCAAGTTTTGGTGACCTTTCGGAAGTAACAAGTTTTCAAGTGTAAATCTAAATATTTCATCGAACTTAACTGTTGGTTCAAACCCACGATGTCCAAGCGATAGTAAAGCGGCAGTTTTCATTGAACATATTACCGAGGATGCTTGATTCCAAGGGCCATAAACATTTTCCTTATAGCTAGTAGGCGGCCCGCGGTTGGTCGATGTGGTTATATGTCTCGACATATTACACAGGCCCTCAAACCTCTGGGTCGTGACGTCGAATCCCATGTGGGACAGTTGCCCAGATGATGACCAGCTTGTTCGGTAGGTTTTTCTCCTGGTACTTCCGGCTTTCCTCCACCGCCAAACCTGGCACGCCTTTACATGACCATAGCTTGTTTACAAAGGACGTTGATTAACACACAAACCTATAAAGCTGGTTGATTTTCCATGTTATTTTTTTTTCCTGCTATTGATTGTTGTTTTATACATGGAGTGAAAAAGTGTCCTGAGTCTGCTTTTATTGAAATAACTTCAAGCAAAATAACGAAATAAATAAAAATAAAGTAAGCTTAAGAGATAAACCTAAAAGTTGTTCTCACGTGGCAAACTTCACCTCATAATTCAGCATCACATTAATGGTGATTTCAGCACTGGCATCTCTTTTCTAGTTTATCTAACTCTTCTTTTTTACATCACCAAAATAGTATTTTTTTGTAGCGTCGATTTTGCTGATTCACAAAATAATATTTAAAAGTTAGAGCCATTTTGGAACGCAAAAAGATAATTTCATTAATCCCATTGCTGCTTACTTCGTTCCTCTTAGCTGCAGACTTTTCTCCTTAGCTGTCTACTCTTTGTTCTGTTTCTCACTTCTTCGAACCAATCCAAAATAATAGACCAATTTCTATAAAGTTGTACATTTGATAAAAGCTCTTAACAATCTTTTATGACCAGATTTTAATTGTTTAGTAGAAATCTGAGCTTTAAGAAAAACGCAATGAATATTGTAGTAATCATTCACAAAACATACATAATAATGCATTACAAAATATGTATTAATCCATCATCATCAGAAATACTGTTATATATAAAATTCCGATGGCTGCTTACACGGTGGGCATATGGTGTTCAGTAATTGCTCTCTTACATGTATTTAATTTCACAGCTGATTTATTCTCTTTCTTTTTCTAAAGCTGTAATAGCAATCTCGCTAGCCAGGAATATTCAGTATGGTACTCCCCCTGATACTTTCGGCGGATCTCACGTCTAAACTGCAGTTCTAGCTTTCAAATTCTGTTTGGATGCGTCTAGGTTAAACCTACCATTAAAACAGCGTTTTCTATATGTCAACAGATGTAATGGCAATAACTATTGATGCATGCCATGTCTGTAAGCAACAGTTTTCAACGAAGTTATATTAACTATTGCATCCTTTATTAAATGGTGTACAACAGCTAAATGAAATAATTGGATACTTTTCTCTCCAAACCAATAGGAAATGTAAATACTTGCATGGTTTCTGTTTCACAAAACTAAACAAAGATAGACTTCGATCTCGTGCTAAAATTGGCCATCAAAAGTATGACAAACACAAATTAATGCCCGATAAACAAATAACTCACAAATATGCTAAGCTTTTGGTATTTTGAAACGGTTCGCTATACACTATGCTTTTTCTGGAATATAAAATGGAAAGGGTGGCGACAACTGCGGCATAGTCGACTGGTATATAGCATATTATTAGAACTCTTAAAGTTTGTTCTGCAACAAATGCTGTTAGTGTCCGAGTAGCTAAAGCACTTTAGACTGCTTTTCGCTTATGCATTTGGCAAACACTTGTCTGATGTTGTCTTTCCACTTTTATCCCGATCTATTTCCTTTCATACGTCCTACATAAAAACATTATATATATATCATAGGTCCCGGTTGAATGGCCCATTCTTCTTGTGGCGTTTGTTGAAATGAAATATGTCTAGGCAAGTATAACTGTGAGCAAGGACACAAATCACATCGATTTGGTTTAAAAAGAATGATTCATTAAACTTAATAGATAAATTAGATTTTTTAGATTTTAGATTTTATTCTGAAATGTTAGCCTCTAAACCGTTTGCGTTGCAGATCTGAGACGATGTTTATCCTACCTGCTTTCCATCATCTTAATCATTTAACATTCTGCACAAAAAGGTCCCATATTTACATTTCTTGGGGGCTGGATGTATATGGTAATACTTAAATTAATTGTTCTCTGTGTATGGTTGCATGTGCATTTGTTTGGTAATATCAAATTGTATTAGTTTTGTGTTGGTAAGAGTTTGTTGTTGGGGTGCCAATAGACCACTAAACCAGCAATCCCTTGTAGAGTGTGTCTGACTTCGTTCCACCGTCATAAGGCGGGTGCACCGATGCCGGAGGAATTTACGTTGATACATACATACATATGGCATACATTGTAACTCAATATCACATATGAATAGAATACAAATCCTTATTATCACTTCGAACATCCCATAAGGGTCACGTTCTGGTGACCTCTCGAAGTGGCCAATCAAATTGCTGCTTCCAGAATCTTAAAATTGAATTTCAGAAGACGAATTATGGTGTCCGATTTCGGCCATGTCGACACATTGGCGACCCCATCATGCGACAGTGTGACAATGCGCCATGCGAAATTGCGACAATGGGTCATACGACAGTGCGGCAATGCGCCATTTGAGAGTGCGACGATGCGACAATGCGACATCGCAACAATGCACCAAGCGAAAAGCGACAATGCGCCAAACGAAAAGCGTAATGAACCAAGCGAAGACAATAGTGCAACAATGCCCCATACGACAGTTTGACAACACGCCATGTGTCAATGCGACAATGCACCATGTGACAAAAAAACTATCGCGCTGTCACATGGGACATTGTCGGCACTGGTCGCCATGACGCTCGTCGCATTGTCACGTAGACGCATTGTTACTTATTTGACTGTCGCATGTCGCATTACATTGTTGCATGGCCAAAATCAGCAACCATAAGAAATAGGTTGAAAGTGATATTAAGATTAATTTTGCTTACGTAGTTATCTCGCCCAAGGAATACAAAAACTAAATGTTTATCTGAAGTACAGGTCACAAGAACATGATCCATCATAGGATGTTGTCGCATCCTCTATTAAACGGAGTGAGTATGATGATCTGTATTTTAATCAGATTGATATCCCATATGTAATGATGTGTAAACCTAAATTATATAATAGAACTTAACTCTTGGTCCTAATCAACGATATCAATGCGGTCAGTTTCATAGTTGCCACGAGAGAGAATGAAAAAGCGGTATCGTCATTTGTCTTGGGGCAGATAATGTTAGATTCTAAGTTCCAAAACATTATTTTGTTTCACTACAAAGCTTGTTGATTTTCCATGTTCTTTAAAATTGAGGGAAATGATTGCTTTGTCTCTTTTACTGAAATACTTATTAAGTAAAAATAACGAAATGAATAAAGAATTTGCGCAGAAGTGCCATTCGGCAACGCCGTTATGGTGGTTTCAGATGACATTTTCTTAATCTCATTTTTCCTAATCTCATTCTTATCTTACAGTTAATAACCCCATCCCTCTAAATTTCAATGATAATCTAATTAAAAGTTTAGACCATTTTACAAGATACTTAATTAATCCCTTGCTGATGAACTTCGTTCTTTTAAGCTTTAAGACTTTTCTTCTCCTTAGCTGTCGACTTCATCATGGTTTCTATACTTCTTTATAACCATAAAAATACAACGCATTGATCGTTTAGTAAAATTGTAAATTGAAAAAATGTCCAAAGTTCTTTACTTTTATATGACCAGATTTACTGTTAGATAGGAAATCTGAGGAAAAATGTCATAAACATTAAGTAACATTCTCGATTAATACATAATATTTCATTACAAATATATGTATAAAAATCCATCATCACTACAGAATGCGTTTGATTAATCTCAGTCTTACAATAGTTGTTGGTTTTTTGTTGTACAGCGGTAATAGTAGCTGCTGGTTAGATTTATTATTGTGTTGTTTTGTCGTCATTACAGCTTTAGATAAATTCACCTATGCATAAGGCAAAACCTCATGAGTGATATACCCTGACTCTGTCTTTCTTCTTTTATCCAAATGTATTTCCCTTCCTACCTTCACATGAAAAGATCAAATGGGTACCGGTTGAAGAGGCAATCCTTGTGTGGTCACTTTGTAATTGTTCGACTTAAATATTTCTAGATAAAGAATAACTGATATTTATTTTTTTTCAACTAACAACACTCTTATTTTGACCTCATTCTGTCATCTGGGACACCAAATCACAGCGACTTTGTTT
This sequence comes from Argopecten irradians irradians, assembly GCA_004382745.1. Classification (NCBI taxonomy): domain Eukaryota; kingdom Metazoa; phylum Mollusca; class Bivalvia; order Pectinida; family Pectinidae; genus Argopecten; species Argopecten irradians. Next base: position 10,568 of record SAYR01077545.1, on the reverse strand, counting down.
CGAAGAAATAGCAAAATAAGTCATCAAAATAAATAAATCAATTATTTAACTTTTTACAAACAAACTTGGGACTGGCAAAGCATTGCTGTTGATGATTAGTAGTATCAACAGCAACTTAATGGTTTAGTTGTTTTTTCAATTTGCAATTTAGCAAATGGATTTGCATCAAACTAGCATCTCCAATCGGTCCTCTCCTTTAATTGAACAAAGCCTAATACACATTTACCAAAATCATATATTAAAAACACGGTTTACTAGTAGCGTTTATGGGCTCAATCGTTCCAAATCAAGTCATAGGCTTTATCTTTTTATCTGTTAATGAAATATTAAAATATATGTGTTTAATTTTAAGACAATAATATTTAGGACAAATCCTAATACACAAACCTAAAGTCAATTAATGTACATTGCAACAGTCATCATCCGCTTTATTACAATCATATTTATCCTATATAATCTTTCGATGTTTGTACAGATTTTTTATATTGTTCATGATTAACAATGATTCTATATGTTAATCAGTGATTTATTTGGAAAGGTTGCATGAGTTTATTTAACAACATAAAGTTATCAACTATCACATTATTTGGTTGATAATAGGTTTCCATGGCAATAAAGAGTAGAATCATGTGAAAAATGGTAACATCAGCTATACACCTGCCATTTTTTTTCTGTATTTGAAACAGCCGTACAACATATAGCCGCATTATTTTCAAATTTAGGGATGGGATAGTTTTCACAGATAGCATTAGGCATCTTCTGATGTATAAATTCGTATAGACCGTAGGCAATACGCAGGAAATTACGGTATATATATGTACATGTAAAGATAATGAATTTAGAATGTTCCTTACAGACGTAAAAAAAGTATACAACATCAAGAAAACTCGGCGCATTCTTGAGCGTTTTCACCGTGTCTTAACCGTTCTACTTATGGTCACTGTAAATACATGCTATTTTGTCATTGTTTGTCATTTTGAAGAATCCATTTTCCATCTAGCTTATTTTGCTCTTTTATGCTTTATTGTTGTGGCAATATAGGCTTACATATGCAGCATATGTAGGTTGCATTTTGGTTTTTTTGTGTGCATCAATATAAGCAAGTTACATATGTAGTTCATAAGCTTTATGTAACAAGTATGCATCGGTATGCGCAAATATCCAAACTTCATATTGTGTAGTGTAGAAAAATTGTGTTTATACTAGGGACCTTAAATCAGTGTGAATTGCTTATGATACTTTTAGACGTTTAAATTTTGTGAGGCTTCGTGGAGTATCATAAAAATCGTTTTGAAATGACCACAAATGTAAGACACATTTTATCACATATGCTACTAAAAGCCTTTTCAAAGAATTTCACGTCTAACATGTTTGGCTGACATCCAGCGGTGGCCGTCCGTTTTTTTGTCCTTCCTTGTGTTTCTGTCTTGACGTCACAATAAATTTCCAGCCAAAAATATCCATTTCGGTTATATTATATTAGAGACATATGCAAAAATTAACAAGGGCGAAATCACTTGATATCAGTCGGATTATGTGATAAAAATGAATCTGCTTCGTATAATTAAATGCTAATTGCATGTGTCAAATATAGTGTTATTTATTTTATGCATGGGTGCTTTTTGAGAGTCTATTAAGTGTATTTGTACAATACATTGAATGGAACTTCTGAATATTAATAATTTAGTATATGTGTGTTTTAACCAAAAAAATGTGACCTTATAAGTGTATTTCTGATTAAGGCCCAGTAGCTCACCTATCACAATTACAGGAACGCATGATATACAATTGTACATGTAACTACCATATAGGTTTACATATCATTCATTCGCCTTATGTAATGTTTGTGCTTTGTATTCACATTCTGTTATTTTCACCAAAAACTATGAAATAAAATGGAGTGAACTGAAGTGAGTCTGTTTGTGTCTTAATCACAGTATATTGTAATTATGTTATGCATGTACAGCATTAATGTATAGTATCACATAGTATAGTGAATCATTACATGAGAATGGCACGGTGCCTACAAATGAAGCGTAGACTGTAAAAGTGACGATTACCTAGATTACATACAATGCAATCAGACACGTGTCCATGATAATGCCTCTAAAGCACGACATTTGTCTAGTTTAATGTCCTCTGACAAAAGACTTGTACATATTCAGGCTCTCTGAAAACTGTCAAACTTCAAGTAAGCTGTGGTTTTCAGCCATGGTGTTATCTGATCATTCACAAATAGCAGAGAGAAACCAACATAAAAGAAATCTAAGGGTAATCCATTTAGTAATGCTTAATTCAATTAGCCAAGAAGCAGAACTTCGAATTGTCAAAATCAAAGATAGCTAACAAACAATTTATGCTTATTTTCTGGATTCAGTCTCTGTGGTACATTCTGTGATAGAGAAGACTATAAGTACAATCTGTATCTGTAATCACGACCTGTAATACTGTAGACAGTGGACATCTGTATCATATTGACCATATATAGAGCTGACAGGGACATTCAAGTAAACTTGACCTGTATAGCTAGTAACACTTGACCTGTATACTGTAGACAGGGGACATCTGTAACACTTGACCTGTATACTGTAGATAGTAGACATCAGTAACACTTTACCTGTATACTGTAGACAGGGGGCATCAGTAACACTTGACCTGTATACTGTAGACAGGGAATATCAGTAACACTTGACCTGTATACTGTAGACAGGGTGCCATCCATTACACTTGACCTGTATACTGTAGACAGGAGACATCAGTAACACTTGACCTGTATACTGTAGATAGGGGGCATCAGTAACACTTGACCTGTATACTGTAGACAGGGGACGTCAGTAACACTTAACCTGTATACTGTAGATAGGGGACATCAGTAACACTTGACCTATATACTGTAGACAGAGGACATCAGTAACACTTGACCTGTATACTGTAGACAGGGGACATCAGTAACACTTGACCTGTATACTGTAGACAGGGGACATCAGTAACACTTGACCTGTATACTGTAGACAGGGGACATCAGTAACACTTGACCTGTATACTGTAGACAGGGGACATCAGTAACACTTGACCTGTATACTGTAGACAGGGGACATCAGTAACACTTGACCTGTATACTGTAGACAGGGGACATCAGTAACACTTGACCTGTATACTGTAGACAGGGGACATCAGTAACACTTGACCTGTATACTGTAGACAGGGGACATCAGTAACACTTGACCTGTATACTGTAGACAGGGGACATCAGTAACACTTGACCTGTATACTGTAGACAGGGGGCCATCCATTACACTTGACCTGTATACTGTAGACAGGAGGCATCAGTTACACTTGACCTGTATACTGTAGACAGGGGCATTAGTAACACTTGACCTGTATACTGTAGACAGGGGACATCAGTAACACTTTACCTGTATACTGTAGATAGGGGACATCAGTAACACTTGACCTATATACTGTAGACAGGGGACATCTGTAACACTTTACCCGTATACTGTGGATAAGAGATATCAGTAACACTTGACCTATATACTGTAGACAGGGGGCCATCAGTAACACTTGACCTATATACTGTAGACAGGGGACATCAGTAACACTTGACCTGTGTGTTTTAGACAGGGGACATCAGTAACACCGACTTAGGGAGAGAATCTGGAATAAATTGATAATGTTTTTACTAAAGACTCGACATCTAGACGATTTCTTTAGTCACTTGACATAGCTAATGTCACATCGTAAAAATAAAAAAATCAGAAAACAACTGCATTGTGTTGATCATTTATTAGTATACGAATTGTGATTTCATGTATAATTAAACTTATTGATATGTCCGACTAAGGCTGTCTCCGATATCTGTCAATATGTCAATATATATACTATTGGTATTTCAGATTATCAGTTCAACCCAACCCTACTGTGATAATGTAATGTGATACAAGAAACGTTCATTATATTTTAAAGATAAATATTTTAATGCTTCTCAGTGGACGTTTATTATGGTTAAAAATGTATCGGGGTCTGTATGTTTTGTTATAATAGCTGATTGATTCCATTTACCTTATATAATAAACACATATCATCGTTAATTCAGTGCATGGACAGGTATACTAAAGTGCAGGCCAAATACCTCACTTAAACATATAAATGTTTGGTGTTTGTCGGAAGTGATAATTAAAGAAAACAATTTGCATCGACATTTGGTGCTGAATAATCAGTGTGTTTACAATTAATTTCCTACATGCCACTTTCTATTATTTTACAATGATTAATGAGGCATACCATGCCAGCTTACATGTTTGGTAAGTGAGTGTAACGACTGAGTTTATCGCAGCGAACGTGACCTGAATCGAAAACACAATCCGCACAGAAAACAATAATTGTTTCGGAGAAAAGATATTTTTTTCTCGAGTTTAAAGGATTAATCTTAAGGATGATGTTATGAAAGTACGGAAAACAAAAATATCAGCTTATCAGGTTATTACAAACTTATCATGGTTCAATAAACAGTAAATAATTTGAAATGGGTCAGTATCTACAAAATTATTTTTGTGTTAATTTGACATACATTTACATGCATAAACACCAATCATTATAGTTCAAATGATGAGTATCGTTTATGCTCTGTCGGCGATGGTGCATCTTTAATACCAGGGTTCAAAGATTTTAAAAATACGTGGATAAAGTACGATTTACCGTCGATTAGTCCCACCATCCGGTGATTATGACGCATATTTTCACGTGAACATTGTGACGTCATCATAACCGGAAGGTGGTACTTATCGACGGTAAATTGTTCTTTACCCATGTCGTTTCGGGATCTCGAAACCCCCGTATTGTTTATATGTTGTCAAAAATGATCGTATTATAACAATATTTATTCAAAAATGCTATATTTTTTCTGGTGTTGATGATTATTTTCTGTACTTCTGATAATACTCGCACAGAAAAAATGAGTTGTTGAGAAGTGGGGCGCTATGTAATGGAACAGTTTGGTGTAGTAAAACCTTATATTAAGTATCAACACTTAAATTGAAATAGCTTTTTTCTTGTTTTGTTGTTGTTGTTTTTTTTCAAATATTGTTAAACTTCAATTATACATGGAACAACATTTTCGGGACTGAGCACAGGCTAAAAGTAGCATAATTTATGTCTCATTTACAATATATATATTGATGATTTTTGTGCCTCTCGCAACTAACTTTTACCTTGAGAATACTAAAGAGTACTCTATTCAGTTTTCGCAAATGGAAAATAAGTATAAGAATAACCCGCCTCTTCGGGACTGTCAAAATAAAACTAACCAATGGAAATCGTGTTTACCTGTTACTGATTCATAGAGGAGTGGTGTGAAATTAGTATAAATGTCAACATTATTAGGTATTGTTATACGAGGAGTTGGTTCGTGATGCGAGAAGATGCCTTAGCTGCCGATTCATCCCCAGTGGCCGAACCCGTATCCGTCTCTGGGAGATGTCCGACCCAGTAGACGTACCGAACGGATAGGACGAAGTTTCTGACTGGTACTCGGTCGTCTGCCCTTCACAAGAGACGGAAGGGAGATATGTGGCACTTATGTGATTGTTTTGTGAACACCAGTTTATGAAGTCAATAAAAGAAAATACCAGGTTTGTTACTTAAATTATATTCCAACAAATGAACATTTCGAATATGACGCATGTTTTGTACAAATGTTCTATAAACGCTTGAATAAAAATTGGTTATCGTTACACAGCACATAAAGTATAAATACCTTATACGAAGATTATGTATAAAAAGGAATTTCAAATGATTTTAATGTTCTTAAGTAATAATTCTTGATACATGATATGTTTTATTTTCGAAAATAAGATTATATCCATTTATAGCGATACTTTTAGTAAGTGTTAATGAATATATGTTAATTATTTTCCTTTCGCTTATTTCACATTGCTGTAATTTACCAATATAACCCATGTCGGTTGAAGCTGTATTTCATTCTTACCCATCGACGATACAGATGTAAACTCATATCCGTTTTCTCGGTAAGATCTTTACAGCGCAAATTCAGACAGAAATCAGTATGATATTATTGCAAAGAACGCAAATAGAAGATTTTTTGTTAAAGTTATCGTACATTTTTCATTTTTGGAAAATTGATTTGAAGTCGTGGTTTCAATTATAACCTCTTCCCGGCAATAATCAAAACAGTGGGATATCAGTAATAAAAATTTCGAGGTATGAGAGATAGTGATATTCTAACCCCGGTATCACAAAATTGTGCAAACCTCGGCAAACCTCGGATATTTCTACATTATGTAACTCTCATGTAGAATAAATCATCTCCAGCTTCATTTGAAAGAGTCGTGTATTAAACTACATTCATGTACTTGTTTATGTATTATTGGCTCGTTGTTTTGCTGTATTATGAAGTAATTATGAAGTAAAATAAAATCTAAATTCTTTATAACCTGATATGTTTAGCGATCGAATTGCAGTTAAAACGACTGAGCAATAGTTATAAGTGATTTATATACCATCACTGGCTATCTAGTTCATTGTCAAAGCTAACAAAATGTACAGACAAAATGTATTATAATAATAGTTACCGTACCGATGACAACAATTTTAATCTATTCTACTTTTACTTAGCTGTCATTAATTGCACCCCAACAAACCTAGCCTAACCAAAAGATATTCAAAAATGTATTTGTATGACAGTCAGGATTGTATTTAATTATACTTGGCGTTAATTACTGCTCTGTAATAATGCACAACGCTGCAATATTATTTGTTTTCTATTCCAGCAAATGACATTTTTACTGTTTTCTAAATATTAAACACTTACATTAAATATCTTCAGAAACTGTGGTCAAAGAAAGGTTATGGATATATTTGTTCATAATGGTGCATGCAACATTATTTACTCTCTCGAGCTTTTTGCAATTACAATGCATATTCACTGTTGGCAGTATATAAAATTATGGATTCGAATTATAAGGGTTTTACATAGCATCTGTATTTAATCATACATTTATGATGTGGTTAATTTAATTCATTTTCATGTCAATTTACTAACCAATGAACAACAAAATATATATCTATTTCTAAATGTAATTTCACAAATATTTTAAGGTGATATGAAATAAATTATATTTGTGGTAATTCATGCCTGAAAAGTAGATTTCAATGCACCAAAGAAACCTTTTCTAAAATATTTTCAATGCATGACGATTTTGGCAATAGTATAGAGTCGCAATATTTATAAAGTTACTGTAGATACATTTATTCTACAGCATCATCGCTTCCTTCAATAATTTCAACGAGGTTGGTAAGAGAAGGCGTCGCCATAATTACCGCGCAGTGGTGTTTTACTTTAATAGCGTTTTTTTGTATCAATCACAAAAGGATCAGGCAAGATTTTATTAGGAAATGAAATCGTCTCAAATCATAGTCATAATACATAAGACAATTTAGTGGATGAAGACAAAGATATATAAAAATAAAACAGTGTATATAGCAATCAGATAAGAAACCAAATAGTTAGGGCGAAAATTTTTTCGCCAAATGTGAAGGCTAGTGAAAGTCGGGTTTTGGTCAGATTTTGTTCTCCTTAGCTATATGAATCGAATGTAAAATGAAAATTTGAGTAATGTGTATCTTATAATCATAAACCTGTAGAATTCGGAATTTAGATAAACGCTTTAAACACGAAAATGTCTGCATAAGACATCGTATATATATCTTTATACACATTGATTTCGAAATCAAGTAAATTCCTTATCAAGTGTAATTGTAGTATTCCAATTAATATTCCAACAAAATATTCAATGTTAGTTAAATGTGTTTTGGATCAGGCTTTTGTAAAAGTTGGTCTAACAGTGCTTTGTAGTTTAGATGGTTATTTGGAAACTTAGAAATCAAATACATAAAATTTCTCAACTCTCTACCACGTAGTAAAATGAAAACATAAATTTGTAACTTGTAAAAAGAATATATAAAAACTAAAATTACTAATGTCCGTAAATGCTTGTGTTCGGATGGTGAGGGCTCGTATACGAATAAAAACTGGCGGCTATAAAATAGGATTTAAATACCAGAATATTTCAGGACAAATGCTATCTCTCTAACAATAAGATATTAAAAATATTTTCTCTTCATTTTTTCTTTTTAACAAATTTTATAAAAAATTCGTTATGGTACAATCAATCAGATCGAATAACAGGCTCAGCCTATACGCATTCAAAAAAAAAAATGTTTGTATAAAATGTCAAAGGATAGAGGAGCATACATCAATAAGAGCATGTCAGTAGTTGAATCATGATATCCCAGAGCTCGTTGCCGTTGAATAATTTTGATTACAGTAATATTTTACATATAAATAATATACCTGAAATAAGCATCTTATAATTACAACACAACCAATCCTAACCTGTATATAATCTTGCCTTCACTGTGAATCTCTTAACGTTGCTACACCGCTGATGAATGGAATTATAATCTTTTAAAATAGGAGCAGATGAATTACTAATTTTCGTCAGTAACAAAAAGGTATTTACACTATCGCCAGCATTGAAAAGTTTGAACTTCTTATTTGCATCACAAAAAAAAAAAATAAAAATCAATACACTATCTATGCCTTAAATGTAATGAGGTACTGATTACACAGACAAAAAAGCAAACCAAATTATTTTATACCAAATCATTTTACATGCACAAATTGTTTTGTGTTAATTATATATATACATGAATAAACATAAATTATTATCCAAATGAAAAACATGTTAATGCTCTGTTGGTGATGTAATATATTTAAGTGAGTCTTTGGGTCCTAGTCGGTTTAAATTTAACATCTGTATCCTCTGATCACATTTGATCACAGTAATTTTCTGATTAAGTGCATAAATAAATATTTGTTTCTATCTTCAAACTGCACATTGCCCTGTTTGCTCCACATATTTATCCCAATAACCACCCTTTGTCTCTGACAACAATAACCAAAAACAAATATGTTCAGGAAATTGTTTTCGTCATTACACTAAAGAATGCCGTAATACCTATCTCTATATTACGACCACTTGCTGAATAAGACCACCCTTTTTTGGTTGAAAATGAAAAAATTACATTATTTTACCCATTTTAAGTACACTTGACTACAGAACCAAATTATCAGTTAGATAAAAGGCAGGTTTGATTGTTTGTCTTGATTTCCTTATAATATGTGTGTTAGAGCAGCTTAATGAGATTGATTTAACATCCGTTAATAAATATATCTTTTGTACATTTGTATGATCTGAAATGTAACAACATATCAAATAAATGCAATATTATCCGTGTATTACGCTAGCGGTTTGCAGTTTATGCTGTTCCTATTATTTTTGTCAGCGAATTATGATTTGTGATCACCACATTTGTCGTAAAAATATAGGTAATATTGAAAACGGTTTAAATTTTGATAAAAATGCTACATAATGTCCCGGAGTTGTGTTGAAGTGTATATGTTCCCTAAGTGACACATATTTGCAAAATGAAAGGGCCAATTTTGTTAGAACCGTGCCTTCTATGTATGTATGTATGCATGTGTGTACATGTATGACTGATATTTGAATTTTCAACTCTGGGTAATTTTCCCAGAGTATAATTATCAGAAATTACAATGGCCAATCACTGCCTAATCAACACTACCAGGTAATTAAAATTTCCAAAACAAATATTTACAAGAAAATCATTATGTATATTCCATCAGTAATTTATAAGAAACAAAGACATGAAATAGAATGGGAATCGTTGCTGCAGACACCAGTTCATGACTTCTACCGCCTCATGAACATTATATACTCCCAGAGCATGGTGTCCAAGTATTGCAGTGTCAATAAAGTGAAACCCATTATCAAAACAATAAAGCCCTGTCGTTACTTGATCGAGCATACTATGAAAGAAAAATATCACAGTCGGAATGGCCATCGTGACACACAATGAATTACACCACGGCGGAGACAGAGATTGTTCGTTTCGAATGGAATTGCGCGGCGGGTTACACCAATCATAGAGTTCCTTTGATATGGTCACAGGTACATGTAACCTTTCCCGCGTCACGGACATTCTGTCGACAGCTAATTAAAAAGCCACCACAAGTACAATTACAAATCCAAGGCACCATGTGATTGGATAGTCACATGTTAGGTTAACAACGTATTTCATCAGACCCATGTGCATATTGTAACATTTAAAAATAACAATTGCTTCCAATATACAACCTAACTTTCAGCTGCTATTTGCTAGTGTGGCCCGTAACGCAAATAAATCTAAAATATGATCCATGGATGCTCCTGATTTGATAATAGAAATTTTGATTCCTCGGCAAACTGAATACATTATTATCGCAGATGGGGATGTATTTCAATTTCGTTTACGTATATCTTTAATCAATGTATATGTCTTTTAATCAGGACACCGTCTATAAACAAGATTCATTTTCTGAAAACTATGCGTAATGACTAATGCGCTCGACGAATCATTGAGTAATAACTTGCAAACACATATTGGCGTAGGCCAAACTACTCTTTATATTACATATTTAAAGATTC
>SAYR01077524.1:0-17450 GCA_004382745.1 Argopecten irradians irradians | reverse complement strand
AGGTGACCAATGTTTAAGATCGTGCTGACATATTATCTTCACAATGTCCCCTACACTGAAGTGGGTTTCATGGTGCGCCAATGTTTAATGGTGTCTGCATATTTCGTCCACACAAAAGTCCCCTCACATCTGAATTGGGGTCATGGCTGCCAATTGTATTAATGTGTCTGAACATATCTCCACAAGCTTCCCCTACCTCTGAGTGGGTCATGGTGGCCAATGTTTAAAGTGTCTTATCTGACATATATTCTCACAAGGTTCCCCTACCTTCTGAGTGGGTCATGGTGGCCAATGTTAAGATGTCTGACATATCTTCCCACAAGTTGCCCCTACCTCTGAGTGAAGTGCATAAGGCTTGCAATGTTTAATGTGTCTGACATATTCTCCACAAGTGGTCCCCTTTACCTTGGAGATGGGTCATGGTGGCCAATGTTTAAGGTGTCTACATACCTCCACAATGTCCCCTACCTCTGGACAGTGGGTCATGGTGGCCAATGTTTAAGGTGTCTGACATATTCATCCACAAGTCCCTTTACCCTCTGAGTGGCGGTCATGGTTGACAGTGTTTAACGGTGTGCTGACATATTCTCCACAAGTCCTCTACCTGCTGATGTGAATTCATGGCTGCCAATGTTTAATGGTGTGTCTGACATATCTCCACAATTCCCCTACCTCTAAGTGGAGTCATAGGTGACAATGTTTTAAGGTGTCGACATATTCTCACCATAGTCCCCACCCTGAGTGGGTTCTATTGGTGCGCCAATGTTTAGCGTGTCTGACATATTCTCCACAAGTCCCCTTACCTCTGAGTGGGCATGGTGACAATGTTTAAGGTGTTCTGACATATTCTCCACAAGTCCCCTACCTCTAAGTGGGTCATGGTGACCAATGTTTAAAGGTGTCTGACTAATTCTCCACAAAAGTTCCCTACCTTCGAGTATGGGGGGGGGGGGGTTTTTCCCCATGGGTCTGGGCCAATGTTTAATAAAGGTGCTGACATATTTCTCCACAAATTCCCTACCTCTAAAGTGGGTCATGGCTGACCAATGTTTAAGGTTTTTGTCTGACATTTCTCCACAAGTCACCTACCTCTGAGTTGGTGTCATGGTGGCCAATGTTAAGATGTCTGACATTATTCCTCCACAAGGTCCCCACCTCTGAGTGGGTCATGGCGTGGACCATGCAATGTTTAAGATGTTGACATATTCTCTACAAGTCCCTACCTCTTGAGTGGGTCATGGTGACCAATGTTTTTTAAGGGTGTCTGACAATTCTCCACAAGTCCCCTACCTCTAGTGCGGTCATTGGGTGGCCAATGTTTAATGTGTATTTCTCATTGTGACATATTCTCCACAAGTCCCCTACATCTTATTGGGGATTCATAGGCTAGCCAATTGTTTAATGTGTCTGACATATTCCTCCACAAGTCCCTTAACCTCTGAGTGGGTCATGGTGTATGTACCAATGTTTAAGGTGTCTGACATATTCTCCACAAGTCCCCCCTACCTTGGTGGGGTCATGGGTGGTCAATGTTTAAGGTGTCTTGGACATATTTCTCCACAATGCTCCCTACCTCTTTGGTGTGGGTCCATGGTGTCGTTAATGTTTTAGGTGATCTGGACAACATATTCTCCAAAAGTTCCCCTACCTCTGAGTGAATCCATTGCTGCCAATGTTTAAAGGTGTCTGACATATCTCCAAAGTCCCCTTACCTCTGAGTGGTCATGGTGGCCCCAATTGTTTAAATGTTCTGACATATTCTCCACAATCCCCTACCTCTGAGTCAAGTAGCCTAGGTCATGGTGGCCAATATGTTTAATGTAATGTCTGACTATTCTCCACAATCCCCCACCCCTCTATGAGATGGTTCAATGGTGGCCAATGTTTAAGATGTCTGACATTATTCCCTCCACAAGTCCCCTACTCTGAGTGGGGTCATGGTGACCAATGTTTAAAAGATGTCTGACAATATTCTCTACAAGTCCCTACCGGCTGAGTGGGTCAGGTGGCCAATGTTTAGTGTGTCTGAACATATTCTCCACAAAGTCCCCTACCTCTGAGTGGGTTCATGGTGGCCATGTTTAAAGGATGATGTGACATATTCTCCACAAGTCCCCTACATCTTGATGGGTCATGGCTGCCATTGTTTAATGTGCTGAATATAATATTCTACCACAAGTCCCCACCTGCGAGTGGTTTTTCATGGTGGGTCAATGTTTAAGGTGCTGACATATTCTCCACAAGCTTCCCCCTACCTCTGAGTGGTTCAATGTGGCCAATGTTAAAGGTGTCTGAATATTCTCTCCCACAAGTCCGCCTACCCTCTCATGATGTGTGCGGTCAATATTGGTTAAATCCAATCTGTTTAAGTGTCCTGACAAGTATTCTCCAACAAAAAGGTCCCCTACCTCTGATCGTGAAATCATGGTGCCAATGTTTCAATGTCTTCTGTTCTGACATATTCCCCACAAAGTCCCCACCTCTGGAGTGGAGTCATGGTGGCCAATGTTTAATGTGTCTGACCATATTCTCCACAATCCCCTACTGCTCTGGAGTAGCTAGGTCATGGTGGACCAAATGTTTAATGTGTACTAATATTCTCCACAAAGTCCCCTACCTCGTGGTCATGGTGGCCAATGTTTAAGGATGTCTGGACATGATTCTCCACAATCCCACTACCTCTGATAGCTAGGTCATGGTGGCCAACATTAAGAATGTCTACATATTCTCCACCAAGTCACCCTACATCTGACTAGGTCTATGGTGGCCAACATCATTTTAAGATGTCTGACATATTCTCCACAAGTCCCCTTACCTCTGAGTGAATCATTGGCTAGCCAATCATGTTTAATGTGTCCTGACATATTCTCCACAATCCCACTCTAAGTGGCGTCATTGTGGCAAATGTTAAGATGTCTGGACATTTTCTTCACAATCCCCTCACCCCTCTGTAGCTAGTCATGCGGTGTGCCAACAATTTAAGATGTCTGACATATTCTCCACAAGTCCCCTACCTCTGAGTGAATCATGGCGCCAATGTTTAATGTATTTGATCTGACATATTTATTCCTCACAAGTCCCCCTAACTCTAAGTGGGTCATTGTGGGCCAATGTTAAAGTTAGTTCTCTGACAATTAATTCTCCACCAATCCCCTACCTCCTGATAGCTACGGTCATGGTGGCCAACATTTAGATGTTCTGAACATTTCCACAATCCCCTACATCTGATTGGGTGTCATGGTGGCCAATGTTTAAGTGTGACATTCTGCCACAAGTCCCCTACCTCTGAGTGGGAGTCATGGTGGCCCAAATGTAGGTGTCTGACAATATTCTCAACACAAGTCCCCTACCTCCTAAGTGCGGTCCATTGTGTGGCCAATGTTTTAAGCGTGTCTGACATAATATTCTCTAAAAGTCCCCTACATCTGATTGGGTCCATGGGTGGCCAATGTTTAGATGTCTGAATATTCTCCACAAACGTCCTTCACCTCTGAAAGTGGGGTCATGGTGCCAAAATAATGTTTAAGGATGGTCTGACCATATTCTCCACAAGTCCCCTAACTCTGAGAAGTGTGGTCATGGTGCACGCCAATGTTTAAGATGTCTGACATATTCTCCACAAGTCTCCCCTACCCTGAGCATGGGGTCATGGTGGCCCAATGTTTAAGGTATGTCTGACAATTCTCCACAAGTTCCCCTACCTCTGAGTGCGGGTCATTGGGGCCAATGTTTAATGTGTCTGACATATTCTCACAAGTCCCCCTACCTCTGATAGTGGGGAGTCATTGGTGTGCCAAGTTTAATGTGTCTGACATATTCTCCACAATCCCCTAACCTCTGAGAGCTAGGTCATGGTGGCCAATGTTTAATGTGTCTGACATATTTCTCCACCAAATCCCCTACCCTCGATGAGTGGGTCATGGTGGCCAATGTTTAATGTGTGTGACATATTCTCCACAAGTCCCCTACATCTGATTGGGTCATGGCTGCCATTGTTTAATGTGTCTGACATATTCTCCACAAGTCCCTTACCTCTGAGTGGGTCATGGTGGTCAATGTTTAAGGTGTCTGACATATTCTCCAAAAGTCCCCTACCTCTGAGTGAATCATGGCTGCCAATGTTTAAGGTGTCTGACATATTCTCCACAAGTCCCCTACCTCTGAGTGGGTCATGGTGGCCAATGTTTAATGTGTCTGACATATTCTCCACAATCCCCTACCTCTGAGTAGCTAGGTCATGGTGGCCAATGTTTAATGTGTCTGACATATTCTCCACAATCCCCCACCTCTGAGTGGGTCATGGTGGCCAATGTTTAAGATGTCTGACATATTCTCCACAAGTCCCCTACCTCTGAGTGGGTCATGGTGACCAATGTTTAAGATGTCTGACATATTCTCTACAAGTCCCTACCTCTGAGTGGGTCATGGTGACCAATGTTTAAGGTGTCTGACATATTCTCCACAAGTCCCCTACCTCTGAGTGGGTCATGGTGGCCAATGTTTAAGGTGTGTGACATATTCTCCACAAGTCCCCTACATCTGATTGGGTCATGGCTGCCATTGTTTAAGGTGTCTGACATATTCTCCACAAGTCCCCTACCTCTGTGTGGGTCATGGTGGTCAATGTTTAAGGTGTCTGACATATTCTCCAAAAGTCCCCTACCTCTGAGTGAATCATGGCTGCCAATGTTTAATGTGTCTGACATATTCCCCACAAGTCCCCTACCTCTGAGTGGGTCATGGTGGCCAATGTTTAATGTGTCTGACATATTCTCCACAATCCCCTACCTCTGAGTAGCTAGGTCATGGTGGCCAATGTTTAATGTGTCTGACATATTCTCCACAATCCCCTACCTCTGAGTGGGTCATGGTGGCCAATGTTTAAGATGTCTGACATATTCTCCACAATCCCCTACCTCTGAGTAGCTAGGTCATGGTGGCCAACATTTAAGATGTCTGACATATTCTCCACAAGTCCCCTACATCTGATTAGGTCATGGTGGCCAACATTTAAGATGTCTGACATATTCTCCACAAGTCCCCTACCTCTGAGTGAATCATGGCTGCCAATGTTTAATGTGTCTGACATATTCTCCACAAGTCCCTACCTCTAAGTGGGTCATTGTGGCCAATGTTTAAGATGTCTGACATATTCTTCACAATCCCCTACCTCTGAGTAGCTAGGTCATGGTGGCCAACATTTAAGATGTCTGACATATTCTCCACAAGTCCCCTACCTCTGAGTGAATCATGGCTGCCAATGTTTAATGTGTCTGACATATTCTCCACAAGTCCCCCTACCTCTAAGTGGGTCATTGTGGCCAATGTTTAAGATGTCTGACATATTCTCCACAATCCCCTACCTCTGAGTAGCTAGGTCATGGTGGCCAACATTTAAGATGTCTGACATATTCTCCACAAGTCCCCTACATCTGATTGGGTCATGGTGGCCAATGTTTAAGGTGTCTGACATTCTCCACAAGTCCCCTACCTCTGAGTGGGTCATGGTGGCCAATGTTTAGGTGTCTGACATATTCTCCACAAGTCCCCTACCTCTAAGTGGGTCATGGTGGCCAATGTTTAAGGTGTCTGACATATTCTCTACAAGTCCCCTACATCTGATTGGGTCATGGTGGCCAATGTTTAAGATGTCTGACATATTCTCCACAAGTCCCTACCTCTGAGTGGGTCATGGTGGCCAATGTTTAAGATGTCTGACATATTCTCCCACAAAGTCCCTACCTCTGAGTGGGTCATGGTGGCCATGTTAAGATGTCTGACTCATATTCTCGCACAGCCCCTCCATCTGAGGGGTCATGGGGCCAATTTTAAGGTGTCTGAAACTCCACAAGTCCACTACCTCTGAGTGGGTCTCATGGTGGCCAACCTGTTTAAGCTGTCTGACATATTCTCCACAAGTCCCCTACATCTGACAGTTGCAGTGTCAGTGTGTGAGCCCCAATGTTTAAGGTGTCTGACATTTTCTCCACACAGCCCCTGGATCCCGTAATACCTGAGGTAGATCGTCCTGATGGAGCCTGCGGCATATGTTTAAACGATGATAGTCTAGTGACATATTCTCCACATGTCCCCTAACCTCTACGTGGTTTCAGTCATTGTGCCAACGTTTAAGATGGTCTGAACATATCTCCACAAATCCCCCCACATCTGAGTATAGGTCATTCGGCCACATTCTAATATGATCTGACATATTCTCCACAAGTCCCTACATCTGATTGTCATGGTGGCCAATGTTTAAGGTGTCTGACATTCTCCACAAGTCCCCCCCCCCCCCCCCACCACACCGCCCCCCCCCCCCCACCCACCGCACCCCCCCCTCCCCCACCCCCCCCTCCCCCCCCCACCCCCCACCCCCCCCACCCCCCACCGCCCCCCCACACCACCCCCCCCCCCCCCACCCACCCCCCCCCCCCACCCCCCGCCCCTCCCCCCCCCCCCCCCCCCCCCCCCCCACCCCCCCCCCCCCCCCCCCCCCCCCCCCTCCCCCACCCCCGCCCCCCCCCCCCCCCCCCCCCCCCCCCCTGCTATCACAAAACTATATTGGTAAGACTATGGATGATCATGAGGGGACTTAGTAGAGAATATCAACCACCCCAACATGGCCACCATGACACTCAGTTCGAAGGCGTACACACGAAGGTCGCCTACCTCCTGAGTGGGGGTCATGAGGTGGCATCGAATAGATAAGGGTGACAGACCACTTATAACTCAACATAGTCCTCTCATGGCATTCTTGTGCGCAGACTTGAACCAACAGAAGGCTGATACTGCGGAGGCCTCTAGATAGTATCGCGTGCCATATGTGAGTCCCAAATGTATTTAGTAGGAAGGATCCTGTGAGCAGATATGAATTCTCCAGCAAGGTCATCACATACCTTAAAGTTGGCCACCATGACCTAGTCCTGAGCTGCGCGCATAAGGTTGGCCAGTGGTTTATAGATGGTCTGAGAGCAGGAATTGTCAAGAAACATCTTAAACATTTGGCCATATATCTCACAACAAGTCCCCTACCCCCTCATGATGGCGTCATGGTGAGTGGCCAGGTACAATGTTTAAGATGGGTAACTTGTGGTCTGAACAGTATTCTCACAACAAGATCCCTTAAAACGCAACATCTTAAACATTGTCAGTCCGAAGATTGGGTACTCATCGTGGAGGCTAGGAATGGTGTACATTGGTGTGATCGAAATGACATCAGTTCTACACCAAGCTCCTCACTAAAACCATTGCTGCAGCCTGAGGCCTATCATGACCCGGCTGAGATCAGACGAATTGGGTTAGACGATGTCTGACTATGATTTCCGACACAAGATCCCTCATACAACCTCTGTAATCGTACGTTACTATTCGTGGTAGGCCTGGACGGCAATGTGTTAAACCCATGCAGGATGCTGTTGACGTAGTAGGTTCTCTTGTCGCGATTCATTTTGTCCCTACTCCATTGGACCAGGACAATGTTGTGGCTCTCATGAGAGGTAGGTTGACCAATCTTCCAAGGGCAGTGGAGGTGTTTGTGGATGGCGGAGGTCACTGTATGTCAGAGGGCACCTATCCCATAGATGACTCCTAATTTGTCCAGCTAGAGCCTTCATTGGTTTATTTTTGTGCCAGTGGTATAACGAGATTTTTGTGTCAGAGTGATTGCACTGACATCTTATACATGTATTAAATATGTTCTTTAATCACTCTTGGCGACTACTCTAAACTACATTTGGGCCAAGTGATTGAGGATCGGAGTGCTTGCTGCTTTGTATGCATCCTGGTTAGCTACATGCTTCTTGTGGAGCCGACAACTCGTTCAATGTACGTCACGTTAAGGAGGCTCTCAACTAAAGACACAACCATATATCACACTAGCCTCTTCCAAGAAAAATGTACATTTCTGTACAACCAATTCAGGTCACATTTTACAGATAAGGACCATCGTCTAAATGGACTTCATCAGTAAGCTGCTTATTGGCCTTTCTAGTGTACAATCTTGAGATTTTCGTTCCACACTTTTTTGGCTCTCATGCAGTCAATCTAATACATTCCGCCTTTTTAACACCATAATTGCAGATTGCCGTGTGTTTGCTGTAGAAAAGTGGTGAGAAGTGCTTCTGGGGGGCTGACTTTTTAGACACTTGTTTCTGTTGGTAATAAATATGCCTCTACTGTGTTAGTGTGTAATTGAGAAACATAGAAGGCAGTATGGTCCAATATGTTGGCCTTGTTATTTCTCGGCATACATGTCAGAGCAGTGAGCAATAGAATTGTTTCTTACATGAAGAGTGGCCCTGCCGTCTATAAAAGCCTTGATAAGATTGTTCCATTCGTGTGTGTAAATTAAACGGTCTTTTGAGATTCTGCTATCAAAAGAGATGTTATAGACGCTTGTGTTCAGTAACATTTATTAGTTACTCACTAGTGTCCTGGTTATAATGCTTGAGAAGATTCTGTGTCGATTGGGATGTTTTGAAAATATTTATTGAGTTTCTGTGTATTTTTTGTGTATAGCGTTTCGCTGAGATTATGACATATACATGTATTTTACATCAATCTATTCATCAATGGTAGTAAGTTCATAGTCCAAATCTGTTCCCATTGTTAATGATCTCAATTTGGTCACTATGTTGAACATATTTTATCTAGAATGGATTGGAAGATCAGTTTCGATTGCTGGGATCGCTCTAAGTGACACCGTCACAACTAAGATAGAATCAATACTGTTTAAGATTAGATGAAAACTGATCAAGCAGAAATGCTGATATTTGAGTTTTCAGGTGGTGAGAGGGACATGGTTTAAACTAGGTAGATCAAGAACTCAAATTTCTTCTCACGATTGTCAGGTATTGCCCAGAATAATATCATTTCACGAGAGATTTAATGGGCAGAGTGGGCCTTTGGTTGGTGTGAAGATTTCATGTCCTACGTACTCTATATAGGTAGACTCTGGCTTTGGCTGCCACTTGCCGAAGGGCTATATATATAATAATACACTCCATTGTTCCTCGTTAGATATTTGTCAACTTCAATGGGGTCCTGTAATTTACTGTTCAAACATCATATCTCTATGTAGCCATTGTATGGCATCTTTGTGGTCCTTGAAACCACGGGGGCAAGATCGCCTTGAAATATTGACAATTTTTTTGTGTCCCACACGTTGGAATTACTAAATTTGTAACATTTCCAAAGCGATCTGTCTATTTATCAACTACATGTACTTAGAATTCCTTTACAAGTCTTTCATTACAGCTGTGGTCATTTAGGGATGGTGCGCAGATGTTTGAGTTTGAGAAAACCAGAGTTCCCAAAGGAAATAATATACTTCAATGGCTATTAGGTCTGGAAAGTGTCTCAATGATTGGCCTGAGGAACTTTTCTGACCTGGAGAAGACGAGTTCTGGCAGTTAATACAGTTGTCTCAGATCTTACTTGACTGTATCAACCACAACCCCTTTCACTAATGCTACTCGGAAGAAAGTTGTTGCTGCCATAGATATTAAAATTTCAATAATTAAATCCAATTCTAAACATCAGCTGCATGTTCATAACATATCATGATGCCAAATATCACCATCGTATATGTCTGTTGTTGCTTCGTTTGTCTGGACTTCATTCCTTTAACAGCACCTGTAGCGTTTACATATACATTTCCACTGCATTCCCACTATGACTTTCACGTGGATAGGGACGTCTATTAAACTATCGAACACCTTAGTGCGCTTCATGGAACTGAACATCGAATTTGATCAATCTGTGACCATTCACATTGTCTATATTCCAGCCGATCAGAAAGCAGCTACGTTCAATGTGGCTTGATACTTCCTTGATGATCAACAAATGATTAATCTATTATAGATGCAAAATCTTTAATATTATCAGACATAAAATTGTAAACCAAATGTTTAATATATAGGCATCTGAAACATCTTTCGGCTTGGCCATTCCATAGCCACAAATGAATGCAACTGGACAGAGGCATTCAACATGAATGTCCGAGCGCCTTCATGGAATTTTGCTACTGTTCCAGTTGGCATTCATATATGGCGGTTATGAATGCCAACATGAAGACGTTCATGCTAAATGTTTCAAGACTCAAATGAAAAGTGTATGCAATGCAGCGATAGTCTTATGCAGGTAAATGGTGTCTGAAATGAGCCATTCTGGACCCATAAGAGTGGTCTTCTTAAGTAAGGCTGGTGTCGGTTAATAACAAGGTGGACTGTAAGTCAGAGTTGTTACTGGTATGATTTATTAATAGTTAGATGGCACTATGACACTTTTCTACACACATTTGTTGGAGTGTATTCTACACCTAGAATTAAGGCTCTCCCTATCTCTAATCAGTTGATTCCATTACAGCGCTGCCGACATGCAGATCAAAGGCGATCATATATGGCCACTTTGAAGGATCATACTGATTACTAGACCAGAGTGCAGAATCACAGCACTGCGATGGACTAGGCCTATAAGTGTGGATGGTGTGTGGATTTTCCCTGCCTCTTCTTACACTGTGTTTTTGCGGTGACCATGGATGATAGCTATTGATCGAATATTTCGGTTCGCTTATGCTTTCCGACCTGTTTACCAGAGATCCATCAACGCTATACACACTATAGATCGCGAAGATCAGACTTCTGGGTAAGCGCGACTCACTACGTCAGGAAGTAGTGAAATAAATATCACTACAAACCCTAAGCGAGTGTTTTTTTAGACAGCTGATTTGAATATACACTTCCATTAGTTGTGAGTCCGCGTTAGAAGAAAGATCTACTTCTCCTTAATAAACGTACATGGATGAATTGAGATAAACGAGAAACTTTTTGTCAATTCGGATCCTGCCCTTCAATATTTGCCACCTAAATTGACAAAACATTTGCTAAGTCGTTATGGAGCGGCCTGTCTACATGCGAGTGATAAGCCTTGTCTATGCACCTAGTAGTGCCTGGGTTTTTATAGAAAATCTGTACATTACCCGAGTTCCTAGTCTTTACTATTTGATATGGAATGTGAGTGAGGGTGTGATAAGACAAGCTCACAGTCATATATATTGGAACTTAACAATAGTCCTTTATATACTCGGTAGGGATATTTTAGGAATGATTGATGTGCTATCAAAGATATAGTTCACGATGACACTCAGTAATTCTTTATAAAATCATTTATGTGGCCACATGAGACTTCGCTCATCAATTGTGAGGAGCTAATTGTAGTTGACTCTGCTTGCGAAGAATTATAAATCATGAGTTTTAACTAGTAACAATACACCCAAGGTGTAAATACATTTTAAGTGAGACAAGCACAACTGCTCAATTGTTATAGTACGAGACTATCTAGTAAGAGTTTAGGAGGTGCATACTTTGTGACATGGGTAAGCAAATAAATACTTATACATCTAGTATTAAAAACATCAGCTCCAATATTTACCATGACTATGTACCTGATGATTTGAGCGTGTCCACTGTCAGCCTTAAGTTTTCGTGGACACTTATGACAGACAAATGGTGTTTTAGATTCGTGAGCTTATGTGTGAGTCGTTTGTATAGTTTTGATCAGGAATATCTCAGCATCTTAGTATAAATTGATGGTGTCATGATTGATTATGAACAGACTCGAAAAAATGTAATCAAGTTTTTTCGGTCGGGGGATTAAGGATTCCGGCGTGGAAATTCCAGGATTTCTGTCAAACTCCTACACATTTGGGTAGACCATTCTAGTTGGTAGGAATCTTTAAAGAGCTTCAACATTGGGTGCCACAACTGGTGTGACACTACCACAGTTGGCGCGTAAGGCAGAGCGGGGAGTGAGTGGTGCACGGAGGTATTAATATGTGTACGCTCAGGTATGATACCACGGCAGTGATCGAGGGGTAGACTACAGGTCGACTACCGAGCTGGCTACAAGCTTTAGACTAACAGTCCAGGAGCACGGATGTGCAACACGTGGTGGAGACAGCGGGTGTTTCCAGGCGTAACTGAGAGCAGTGAGACCATCGGTGTCCTTAGCAGTAGAATCGCTCAAATACCATACCCAGATCCACGAGAGCAGACCTAGATGAGTGATGCCCGTACACGGAGGTATAGGAGGAAAGAATATGTGAGTGTTGGTATTCGTGGGCAGCCTCATGTATTGGACTTTGTACAGATACGTAAAGTGAGTGTGCCGTATTGCGATCGAGGCTTACACCATAACTATTAGTGCTATACATCGAAGAGAGGGCAACGTTAATTTATTCGTGAAACGTACACAATTTCGTTACAGTGTAATGTTTATTTGAATCCAGATACATATGGTGCAAGTGAGAAATGTATCACATTCTAGGCGGTAGGGGTTGTGGTTAGCATCTATGATGATTTAATTTATACATTAAAGGCGATTTTTATGTTGGAGAAAGTTACACTGAAAGCAACATTAACCTCGTAAGGTGAGATACCGGAGCGTGCTGCTGTTTAGTGTGGTCGATCGAAATCTAATGAGAAGTTACGTTCAGTCCGTTATTTCATTTCCCAGGTTACCCAAAAACTATTTGTTTCTAGCTAGTATGAATAATGTAAGGTATGTTGAGAGAGTGAAATCTGCGTGTTATACACTGGAGACGCATTTAAAAGGTGATCGAGACTTGCGTGAAGTATAGATATCTTCTAGGGGCTAGGCAACATATCGTCGCCCAAGAGAATTGATATTGGGTATGATTCTGTGTAAGGAAGTATTTTGTTTGATTTCTAAAAGAATATATTGTTGCCACTTTCGGCCTCCTCGATGAATGGAAATAGTCAGAGCCATATAGTAATCATATATTCAGCAATTAATTCTTTCTCAACAATGTTTTAGACTATGTATGTTATCGGAATCATATGTGGTTTCCTAACGTCCAACGGGTGACCGAAAATAGTTAGTTTCGATACCACTGTCAGATGGATTTAAAATCGTACTATTTTAAATCTACTTGATCCCTTGGCCGATTGTCGTATATCGGTATACATTGTCACAAGTGGAGACCTTGTAATCGTTTGCAAAGCATAGTGGTGGAGCATATATATGAGAGATATCGTTCATCATGTAGCGTGAAAATCGGCATTAGAAATTATCATTTTCATTCGTCGTCTACACCGATGGAGTGGTAAGGCGCTGTAGATTAGTATAAAGCACTGTGTGCTGTGAGATAAATGCAAATCAATTGTAGTATCGCAGCATTGCTGCGCTTTGGCGTGCGTGAACACTCATAACACTGTTCAAAAGGACCGATCGCTAAAAATGTAGGTCACATGCAGATAGAATCAGAATAAATCCAACTTCTTCCATTTAAACTGGTTCGAAATGCATAGTTGTTGATTTAGTGTGATTAGGAGAGTTATGTGCGGAGCGAAACTATTTGTTAATATTAGACATATCTCTATGCATGAGAGTGTCGCAATACTTATTCTGACCCTTTTTTAACAACACGACCCGTCGTGAGGTTTTGAACGCTTTGATGTATACAAGTGCAGCTATCTATTGAAGTCCACACATTGATATACTTATGTGTGTACCACTTGTAAAATTTTAGCCCTGCTCGAACCGAGTTAGAGCGGGGTTCTGGTACCTTAAGTGCGTACGCGACTGTGCCAAGTCTGACCTTGAGGTGCCAGTCACTTCGGCACTTCCATACTCGTTGCAGGCAAGTCGAAGCCACACAGGTATATAATCTAAATTACTAACATTGGTCATAGTGGGGTCAGGGGCCCTGGGGCGTCTTTGGGCACCCGTTCAATTATGTTCAGTCAAGTGTATCACATACTAACAACACCTGTATATATGTAGTCTTTATCCCACCCTAGGGGGTCCATTTATAGCATGCTGTACCTAGTGGCAGCTCTTTACATAACATATATTGAACTCGCACAAATACGTACGTTATACACCACAATGCTAGTCAATAGGGATATGTTTTTAACTGGTAGTCGCATTTTAATTTATTTGCTAATGAAGCTTATAAATATTAAATTAAAAATAATCTAAATACCAAAGTGTATAATTAATTAAAACATTTATTCAAGATTATGGAATATCATATTTCATCCGATATCTTTTCATT
Organism: Argopecten irradians irradians; assembly: GCA_004382745.1. Taxonomy (NCBI): domain Eukaryota; kingdom Metazoa; phylum Mollusca; class Bivalvia; order Pectinida; family Pectinidae; genus Argopecten; species Argopecten irradians. Next base: position 3,373 of record SAYR01077524.1, on the reverse strand, counting down.
ATTTATTTTTTTTTAACACTGGCTTTTTACATATATCATAAGAAACGCTATTATCATGGACTATGTACATAAATACCATATTACAATGATGATAAGTACCTAATTTAAATTAATTTTGATATAAATTATACATGTTATTGTAAATTCAATGTTGTGACAGACATGCTTGATTTACGCATTTGTACAGCTCCCGTCAGCTCCACTTCATGGCTGCCTGTCATGACAATAATTGTGACAATAATTGAGGTGTGTTCAGCATCAACTTACTATATGTTTTGGCAGCTAGTTTTTACCTCATCCCAATCCCCAATCTACCCCACCCCCCCCCCACTGCGGGAAACGTGGTAACATGTTTACCAGGCTCCTACAAACAAGCATGTACAAGTATCTAATAAGATGGTACTTATGATTTTTAAACGGTAAAAGTAAATATTTGTTTGTCTTACAAACTTCCTAGAAACAATTCTAAAATCACATATTATATAAAGATACTGCCCGTTTCAATAAAGCCGGTAAACACAGAAGGCAACGATCTGCCCCTCTGGCCATCTATCGATGGTCACCTTGAGGCACCTGTAAGCTGGATAGCTGTGGCTTACCTGTAATGCTTGACAAAGTTATAATTATTGGACATGACGCAATACGGCCAAGATAACTTTCGGGTTGGTCATTCAAAACATATTGTGTGTAAGCCGGTAATTAAGAAAATCAAAACAAGCTGAAATTGGGTACTTGCTATTTTTACAGTACAATACTTTTTAGAACTTAAAATAGCAAAGAAAATTTAAAAGTGTATATATTTTAATGAAAGACGACTACAAGGGTATCGCTAGACAACTGGATTGATAGGCACCAAATCTTTTTTAAAAGCTATGTATCTACTGTACCCGGTATATGATGTATTACTGATAGCTTATCATAAAAAAAGTCTCAAAAGCACAATTGGGACTGGTTTTTTGCTGCAATTTAAAGTTGGTTGTTTGACTTGTGAAAATGCTTGTATTTAACTATTTCATGTAAATGATTATGTATATATTTAATGCAATTCCCATGAAAACATTTACTTTTTGAAAAACGTAATTAGACAATTAAAGATATGAAAATGGAAACTAATGATATAAAAATTAAATAGACATATACTTACACCCGGCTCCACCCCAACTGCGAATGATAAATATTATGAAGTCCTTACCGTCAATCGATTGATTTGTAACACAGGCGAGAAAATTCTGTACCGTGTAGCGATAAACCGCTAACCTCTACCGACAACAGACGTGGCTTATTTTTTAGACATCGAGTACTGTCCGCCAAATCCACAGGTAAATCGCGGGGCGCTCTGGCTACAATCAGCTATAAAACCAACACAATCGCAAATGTTACAAAAATACCTGTAAAATCTTGTGTTCTTACACACCAGTGTACTTTGCACATGTATTTTTTCTTATGGCTTTAAATACTGAAAAAATCTACTATCGGTATATTTTGCGGCATTCAAATTTTGGGGAAAACGATGTCCGGGAACGCACAAATTCAGTGTTATAAAAGGTGGTAATTTCATTGCAAAACATTCACAATAAATGCATTGACAACTTGCACAAAAAGTGTTGGTATTTAGAAAAATAACATATAATGCACTGTGCTTATTTTCTTTTATTGGCCACCGTAACTGAACAGTGAAATATATCTTGCGAACAATGCTCCAAAAACATTGGCAGTCCGCCGTATTCGTCCGTACACATGTCAATGTCTGCAGATATTACACAATGAATAGTTATCAGAACTATTTGAAAATATATAATTTAGTTACTTTAATATTGCACAATATTTTAAATGTGTTTGAGATCGATTAAAACAAACTTTAAAGAGCATTCCGAAGCTATTACGTTGGCTTGCAATAAATCCACATCGTGAGTGAACTCACCTATCTGTCGGCACCAGTCCAGCTGATGGCTAATTATATATAAAAGTACGGTTAAAATGCCACTAACCTTCTGCTTGTCAGTTTTGCTGTAATAATATTCAAACAAACTTATGAAAAAATCCAATTATAGGACAGTTTAGGAACTCGTCTTTAAATCCCACGTGTGTTTTGAACTTTTGCACACGGGCCTGCAGCCGGACATGTTAATGGCGTCCCTACGTTAATGAAGCAATAGCTAGATCTATAGGAGTTTCATCTATGCAGTTTTACTAAAGAAATATGAAAGATTTTGTTAAAATATCTAAAATAAAAGAAATACTTAGTCAATGTGAATTTTTTATGCAATTTGAAGAATTATTTGTTTTTGTTTTTTTATTTGTAACATTTAACGTTGTGTTTGGTATAGCTGATGTACCAGAGGCGCCCCCGCGATTTACCTGTGGATTTGGCCGAAGTCTTCGAGTCTAAAAATAGCCAGCGTTGTGTCGGTAGAGTGTTAAAGCGTTTATCGGCTACACGGTACAGATTTTCTCGCTGTGTTTACAAATCAATGCGATGACGGTAAGGAACTTCTATAATATTTATCATTCGCAGTTGGGGTGGACCGGGTGTAATTGAAAATATAATTAAGTCTTTATTCTACTTTTGCGCAGTGAAAAGGTTTTATTCATAAATCAAAAAACATCGTATTATATAAGTTATGTATAAACGTACATTAAAATTGTAGAAGTTGTAATTAAAAAAAAAAACACTTAAAAGTTATGAATTATTTTTATTTTCAAATTGAAGAACTTATTCTTACCACGAGATCCTCAACCGTATAAGGAACGCAATCAACTTGTCCCTGTTAGTCTTCAATGTAGCCCTGAGGGGAGAGAACAGGAACGGAGATGTCCATCTACTGTATGGAGAAACAGACACCCAGCATGTGTTCCACAAACGAACGTAGTGCGACTACCGTGTCCTAACCTGTAGCAAATCTTGTGCAACATTCGTTCGTCCGTGATCCTAACCTGTAGTTCTGAAAATAAAACCTCTGTGCCTCAGTGTCTAACCTGGTAGTCTAAACCTCGTGCAGTCCGTGTCTAGCCGTAGTCTAAACCTCGTGCCATAGCCGTGTGCACAGGGTGTAACCTTTAGTCTACTACAACTGTATAACTTCAAAATAGGAACAAGGCAGATTGTTATTAAGCATAATTTTTATTGTACAGGAAAGCCAAAAGTTTTTATGAAGTGGACACTTCGCAATCAAGGACTTATATCAGAAGATAAGTCACACTGGGTTTTTGGCAAGCTTTTGTGTTTATGCAACTGACCGGACGTTGGGCAAGGACTTATTTTTCTTTTCTTTGATTTTTTTCTCTTTTTTTTTTATGCATCTTCATTCGTAATATAATTTACTATCATTACTCAAATTAAATGGCTTCCCTGATCATTAATATAATTTAGGGG